>CM060922.1:943391869-943451869 GCA_030737875.1 Allium sativum
ATTATATTTAGTGTGTATCGAAGTTTGCTGACTTGAAATAAGTTTAATCCTGACTCGGGTGTTTTGTGTTTTGCATGGAACGCTCGGGTCAGGCCCCGAGTGTTCTAGGTTTAAAGATATCAGCTCGCAAACTGGAGAGGACGTGGAGACTTGAAGACGCTTGCACGCGCTAAGCTCGACAAAATGTAAATTTTATTCAGTTGAAAATTCATGTATACATTTTATATATTTTCCGCTATGCAAATATTTTATACAACTCTGATATTTATATAAAATTTTATTCCGCTGCAATTTTTGTACTATGTGATTCTGTATTAGTTCTGTTTAAACCGCGTAAGCCAAGTAACAATCTGTCATTTTAAACGTTTCTTGTTGGTTTAATTACCGACTTGAGGCAGTCAAAATGCCAGGCCGTTACAGCTGGTATCAGAGCTTTGGTACATACAAAGCTTGACTTATGGGTTTAAAAATTCAATAGAGATAAGGTAGAAATACCTTAGAATAAGAAGAATTGATGCTAGAATCAGCGAAATTTGAAAGAGATTTTGGAAATAAAATATTTTAAAAAAAGTATTTTCGAAAATAAAAGCTTTTGCGGGACAGATTTACGAAATCAATCGTTGAGTGTTCGAAATTTTCTAGGAAAGTAAAGCTAAAGATGAACTGATTTTCCAAGTATCTTGAAATCTCTAATACATTATTTTGAAGAGAAGAGAAAGTACAGAGGAGATTTCAGGAATAAAATGAAAACTTCGTAAGGATTGAAATAAAAGTTTCCGAAACCTATGAACGATTTATATGACGACAACGATTAATTCGAGAACTTCTATTTGGAAGAGGCTTTACCAAAGTGAGAACAAGATGAATACCAAATATGTGTTTCGAAAAGTATATTAAAAATTCGGTAAAGTTTAAAGTAGATGAAGCAGGACTCGATGATACTCGATTTGGGGAATGGACGACGAAACGTGAGCTGAATGGGTACTGAATTTGACTTGGACCAGATTTAAATGAATTTTGCTTTCATTATAACTAATATATTATTTTCATTTTATTTAAACACTTTTATTTTAAGAAGCCTAGTTTATACCAATTTTTAGTAACATTTATTCAAATCTATTTCATACCAAACTATCTATTTTTCTACTTTACTATTTTGCTTAAACTATTTTTCTAAATCATTCTTGTATTTAACCTATAGTGTAAAAACCTTTTATTTTCTTATTTAAAACTTATTTTATTTCAAACTTTATATTCTACTTACTATTTGATAAAGATCCGAACATGTTTAGTCTGAACGATTGAGTATGAAGAATCGATGGAGTATGATAACAGTCGTGACATGTAATCCAAATCAAATTAGAAGTTTGGAAAAGTCCTTTTGAAAATATAAATTTGGCTTTTGAAATGATATTGAGAATCAGATCGATTTAGAAATCCAAACGATTTTTTAGATTGAAATGGAAGTTTCAAGATAATTAAGAAAAAGGCTTTCGAGATTTATATTTAAAATTTGTAAGAGTATAGTTAACTTGAAAACTATTGTTTTGGAAGGAAATTAATATGAAATGGAATCTTATATAAGGAAATATAAGAATGATATGTTTGAAAACATTATTTGTAAACAATATGAAAATTGATAGTGATATAAGTGATATATATCGAAACGTGAAATGAAGTACTATACATATATAGTATTATATGTTTTCAAAAACCAAAGATATGAGGAATACCTTCTATTGAAAATAACAAAGGCGCCGGAACTCCTCAGGAGTGTCAATTTGAAGGTCATGAAGGCGTTAGAGCTCCTTAGGAGCGTTCAATGGAAACCGCAGCTGCGTTGGACTCCAAGGTTTGGATAATCCACGGAATCGATGCTTGTGCGATGGGTACATGTACATGTCTTATATTATGATGATGATTGATTTTCTAGCGTAATTCATGGTGTGTGATGCCTATAGTACAAGCGAATCCACTGGGATAGTGGCATAACCACTGAGTAAATGCGATCTAGACGCCATAGCGAAATTTTAGGGGTCGTGATTCCTGTAGTACAAGCGACTCTACTGAGATAGTAGCGTAACCGCTGTGCCACTGCAATCTATGGCAACAACCATGGCGAGATTTGAGGGGTGTGATACCTATGGCTATGAGCGACTCTATTGGGATAGTAGCGTAACCGCCGTGTAGCCACGATCCATGGGGGAAGTACTTTTCATATCTATTTTCCTAAAGAAGTTTTTCAAGTATTTTCACTGGGAGTTGAAAACAAGTATATTTAGTACTTGTATATTTTAGTCATGCGTCTGATCAACGCATGTCTAAAGTATGCAAGAACGACAATGAACTTGTTAGGCTTCGAGTTATCAAGTATTTGTGAACTTTAAGTAACAAATCATTAAGTTGAAATTAAAACTTACGTACTGCAACCTAGTAAATTAAGAAAGAGGATTTTTAATATTTTCCAAAATTCACAGCTTGGAAATTTTATATTAAAGAAGAAAGATCCATTAATTTTGGAAATTAAGTTTTGAAATTCTCGGATTTCGAATATAAATCTTTTGCAATCTAACAAGTTGAATCAAAAATGACATTATATGTGAACCTGGCAACAAGTGTTAAATAAATTAATATAGTGATTGATTTGTACCTATGCTTAACCCGATTTGTGAATAATAATAGGCAACTAAACTATTTGCTTAAAAATATGTTTTGGGCAATCAAATCTCACTTAAACTGAAGATGATTTTGATACTGCTAAGTAAAGAAATCACATATAAGTGGTTTGAATCACAACAGTTGTCTAAGTGAGGGAGAAGATAGATTTCCCCACTTGAGCGATGAACAAATCTAGTAAAAAAAAATTCATTAACAAGTATAATAAAGGAAAATTAATCAAGTATCCCATGATTGAACTGCTAATATTTGTATCCATGTATGCTTTGATTTTCCCATCTTGGCTTTGGCTAACCATTTAAATTCGAACCATTTGCTGTTGGGTAATGTCATTCATACTCATGTATCTTAAGGATTTGGGCCAAGTATCTTGATTCGAACCATGTAGTGCCATTCATGACCTCTTGTCTTAAACCTGAATGATTATTTTGATCCGAACCATTATATCTTTTGATGCTTATGTGGTACTGAACTTCTATGTATACATTTCTGCTTGAGTAGAACAAATCAAATTTAACCTGGTCCATGTATGTATAACCATCGTGTTGCTAAACGAAATCAAGAGTGAATTCAAACTAGGTAACTTTAATTTGTCCAAGATATTATGTAATAGAAACTCAATAAATGATCTTTTCAAAGTAATTGAAAGAGTTTGAAATATAGAATCCAACTTATACAATAAAATTGGATTTTGAAATGTTAATTTTGAGGATTTGGTTCCGAAAACTTTGAATTCAATGTTTTGGAATGTTTTACCAATACTAGTTTGAATATACTCATAACTAGAGTGCGTAGCAGAAGCGTGATGGTATTTTGAATAAAAAGATTGCAAGAGATTTTACCGCCGATAGGAAAATGTGAACTTTTCAAATAAGGTATGATATTTGAAATGAGAATGAATATAAATCCTATATGGTGGTGTAAAGGATTTTGAAATAAGATATGTTTGATTTATTTTGAAAATAATGTTTGGAAAAATCGAGTATATGAATTGTAAATGATTTCTAAGACGGTGATTAAAGTTCTTGAAAATTTTATATTATGAGAATATGAAATTTATTCAGAAATCACGGAAATGTTTCGAAACAATTTGAAAATGGAAATTTGATCTAACGAAAGATTGTTATGACTTATGTATAGATTATAAACGATTTTCACAAGCTTTTAAAATTTGAAAAGCTTACTTGATTTGAAAGAACAATGGGAAACTCATATTGATCAAAATTGATTTCCAATAGTTGAAAGGAAAATTTTATGGCAAAATGAATCTCTTAGAGGATGTCAACTTATGTATAATTGTCGAAAGTGTTATTTTGAAATAAATTGAAATTTATGAAGCTTGATAAGATTTTAATGATTCTTAAAAGTCTTTGATTTAGACTTGAAATATTTGAATAAAATCGCTGATTTCGAAGTATGAAACATAAGCTGTATGTTTGAAAGTTGAAAATTGTACTTTCAATTGATTGAATTAATTTTCAAATATTAAACGAAATTGGTTTTCCAATTATTTTGGATATGATGAATAGTTTATAAAGGTGGTTTATAAACAAAGGAAATTTCGACGACTTGAACCCTGATATTTTGAAATATTTGAAAGATAACAATACTATAACCGAAAGTATTTGCGAATTATTGGTGCGAAATAATTTATAGCTTTGGGATATAAAGTGATTTGATGTGTACCATGGATTTGGGTAACCCGTGACTAAAGAAAGGGCATGTGAATTAGGATTGTAAGAGTCCTTGGTGATGGTCTGCTCTAGGGGTCTGGAGAGACTTTTATGTATACTATTTCATGCGATAGGTTGACCTAGACCTTGTCATAGGGGAAAACTTCTCGAGGAGATGGAACATATATGTTGATATGATTTTATCATAGTATGTTTGAAGTTTTGAAAAGAGATTTTGGTTTTTAAATTCCCAAGGTGAAGTATGACTCTCTATATGAAAGAAATATGTAGTATTTCAATAGTTTGAAATGTAAATGGGATTCTAAGTTCGGAGAAATCGTTCGAGGTTTTTTAAATGTTTTGAAATTTATGATTTCAAAATATAGCAGATTCCTTTACCTAGTTTTATATAATGATTTAAGTTATGCTTAAATAATAAGCGTACATTTCGGCAGTACATTGATCATTGGATGTCTGAATTATTTTAATAACTTGTCAGGGTTAAATAATTATATTTAGTGTAAATCGAAGTTTGATGACTTAAAATAAGTATAATCCTCACTCGGGTGTTTTGTGTTTTGCATGGAACGCTCGGGCTTGACCCCAAGTGTTGCAGGTTGAAAGATATCAGCTCGCAAACTGGAGAGGACGAGGAGATGTAAAGATTCTCGCACACGCTAAGCTCGACAAAATGTAAATTTTATTCAGTTGAAAATTCATGTATACATTATATATATTTTCCGTTGTGCAAATATTGTATACAACTCTGATATTTATATAAAAATTTATTCCGCTGCAATTTTTATACTATGCGATTTTGTATTAGTTCGGTTTAAACCGCGTAAGCCAAATAACAATATGTCGTTTTGAACGTTTCGAGTCGGTTTAATTACCGACTTGAGGCGGTTAAAATATCAGGTCGTTAAAACCTAGGGGTGAGGAAGAGAGAGAAAAGGAAGCAAAATGGGTCAGACATAAAGTCAGGCGAGTCTAGTTACTTTTAGCATATAAATAAGTAAAAGCATCATGACGGGCCTATAAACTGAATAAGAGATAACAATATCATATGATAGGTATAACAGACTGAACATGATAAGCAGGATGAACTGAACAGTTACACTTCTCAAATAATTTTATCTGCGCCAATACTAGTATAACAAATAGGAATGATCCCACAGAAACATAATTGTAGACTTAGGTGTACTTTTAGTAACAGGTTATACCACCAAACAGTAATAACAGGTACCCCAACATTAATAACGGGAGTTACCCCAACCATAAACAACGGGTGTTACCCCAACCATAAATAACGAGCACCTAAACAGACAGGACTAGATGTACCCTAATTACTACCCCCAATCGATCGGCTCCCTATCTCGTAAAAACCTTGTGTCGACCCCACAGTAGGATGTATCACTTCCTAAAGTGGCAACCCCGATATAGACATAGCCATATCTACTGGTGTTATAACATCTTATTATCGCTGAACAATCTGGAACCATGCACGCACATGACTCCATTGGAACGCGTTATCAGAACACCTCTTGCCATATGAACCTCTTACAATCAGCTTAGTAAGTGTTCCCCGATCGCTACCTAGTTCGGGGTCCTCCTATGATACTAGTATGGGTTACTGACTGATATGGGTCCCACGCAATAGATGACACAAGCCACCCCTAGGCTTGCATCCCCAACTACTAGGATTTTGATGGGTTATGCCTTACAGTTTAATAAGCATAACTCCAACATATAAAATAGGTTAAGTTTATCGGTCTTGTATAACCCCCCACTGAATTTAACATATTTACTTAACCCTCACAGATTCAAACAAGTTTACTTAACCCCCTACACAATTCAACAGGTTCATATAATCCCCCACCGATTTAAACAGGTTAAGTATTCAGTTTCATTACATGTTCCGCTTAATCTAATTATTAAGCCTACAGGATTACATTCTCCAACCCTCATGTCATAATTCACAGTATAAGATATGCCCCAAATTATAGTCATATATAACAGTATAGGTTATGCCCCTAAATCCCAGTCATGATTTACAATACAAGATATACCCCAATTTAACTTTCCCAACCATTCCCAATTTTGTTCGTTCGCATATTTCGGCGATACGCTTAGGATCGAAGGTAGCTTGGCTATAAAAATTAAAAAAAAGGAAAGAGGGAGAGAAGAGAACAGAAATAGGCATAGTAACAGAATAGGCATGCGATAACAGAAGTAGGCATATCAGAAATAGGCATATAAGAACTGAATAGTAGATCAGGTGTACATGTAATGGAATATCTGTTTAGGTATTAATCAGATTCTTAACAGGCATAGGTTTAGATCAAGATTTATAAACATGTTAGCATTACTTGTTAATTATTTATATTTAAAAATAACATGAACTCACAGAGACTAAATCTAAACAAGAGAGAATATCAAGAAGATCACGCAGAAGAATTTCTTGTATATGAATAGGCTATTGTTGAAGCAAACAGGCTAATTCAATCCAAGCTGGGCAGCATTTCGTTGTCTCCATTGTTTTTTTATGTGTAAAAAATAATAGAAATGAGGTCCTATTTATAGCCTTATGCCAACGAATCTTGTTCAGAAACAAGTCCAGGTTCAGAAATGAACCTGGATGGATTTGGGGTGGGTCGATGTCAGGGTTGACCCTAAGGTCGACACCCCCTTGAGATAGTCGACCCACGGGTCGACCCCCTTAGGGTGCGGGTCGACCCTCGACGGGCCAAAATCCCGCTTCGATTTTTGAAATATTTTGAATACTGAACTTGATTCCCAATATTTGATTAAGTATTCTTTAGTTTATCATTATAGTATTCTTATTAAAATTACGGGGTGTTACACATTGTAAATATGCTATCGGCACTAACATCGGGGAACAAAAAACTTGGTGCTAGTACCAAGAAAAGAAAGCAATAAAGGCACGTTGTCAACACCATGTACATGTAGTGAGCAGTTAGCTTGGTGTCGACACCAAAGAATGAAGGCAAATGCATAAAGCCGATACCAAGACAAGGACATCAACAGATGTACAAGTTGGTACCGAAGTCATGAAGACAAAGACACGAAACCGAATCCCCAAAGGCAGAAGCATATATTTAGTGTTAAAATGTGAAAACGACAAAGACAATGGATCAATACCCAGCTATTGGGTGAAAGGATAGAGGAGATGCCAAGAAGTGCTAGTGGCAAAGGATTAAAGTTAGTACCGCAACTAGAAAGCATTGACATGGGCCGATATTAGTAGTATGTTGATGCGAAAGTGGGTTTCCCACACGATTGCTACAAAAGTTGGTTTGAATATATTGTAAATAAGGCCCTAGAGGCCACGTTTTAGGGGATTTTCTTTCATTCCAAAATCATCTACTCAATTCTGAGATACTGAACCCTAATTTGAAGATCAAATTGGGGATTTCTCTTGTAGTCTTCCATGTATTTCATCAATTGATCATTAAAAGAAATAATTAGCATCTACAATCAATTGCATATTGCACTTGTCTTTCAAATACTAATTTGGATTCAAAACCTTAAACTGGAAGTAATTACTCGATGAACATTCTAGATCCGACAAGCAAGAACATATAAAGTCCTTATCCCATGATAACTTTGTTTCCCTAAGTATTGTAAGCGTGATAATCACCTCTTGAAGGAAGGGTAACTAATCTTCAAACTTGGGACATTGATCTAGAAAGGGAAAATTAAGTCGAGCTTGGAAGAACCAGATTACCCTAAGGTCTACGATTGTAACCCTACATTTGGGTGTTGATGATTTTTCTTGTTAGCAGATACCAAGCTAAGATCATCAATTGAAGTATCTAGGGACTCTAATAAGATCAACATGACTGACCCTCGCGGGTCGCAAGATATCTTAAGGACCCTACCATGACAAGTCATCAACCTTAGTACCCCCCCTCTCGCAATCAAGAATGGCATCATACATAGTCAGCCAATCCATCCCCATAATAATATTACCCTGAAAACCCCAGTACATAGGCGTCATAATCAAACTGGACTCCTAATATAGAAAGTCTCAAACCCTTACACATCATAGACAAATATGCTTGACCTCATATAGGGTTTGAAACTACTACTGGGTCAGAAACGAGAGATATGCTAAGGTGCAAACAATCGACTAATGAAGTAGAAATAAATGAATGAGAAATGTTAGAATCAAATAAGGTCCTAATTGGAAAGTCATAAAGAGAGATCAAACCTTTAATTGTGACCTTTTTGCCTCTATCCTGACCGCCACTGGCTTGAGCCACCTCTAATGCATGCATCTGCGCTCCAAATAAACTAGCCCCTGCATCTGAGGGCACTGCTTACTACAATGAATCTGCTGTCCACAATTAAAACAATTCCCATTCTTGGCAGTCTTCTTGTAGTCCCTCACAAATGGACCATCATGCCACACTCATGCCATTTAACGCCTTTCTTTATCCGAGCTTTCACTGGCTTATCACTCTTCTTCTTATTACCCTTCTTAGGCCACCATTCTTCTTTCTATAACCGTCTTTTTCCACCTCAGCTTTACTTTCCTTGGAATCACATTTCCCTTCCTCATGCATAAGTGTCATCTCACCAAGATTCTCGAACGTAGCACCCATCAAGACATAAGCCAAAGCAAGTCCTTGTAGGGGTTAATTCAGACCCTTAGCAAATCTCACAGTCTTCTTATGAGCCGTATTCACCAAATTCATCGCAAACCTAGCAAGCTCATTGAACTGGTTAACATATTCCTTCACAGAAAGATCGCACTATCTCTATCCTAGAGATTCCTCCAATTGCATGCCCTCTTCCGCTTGAGATAGAAACTTCTTTTCAAATCTCTCCTTAAACTCATCCCAAGTCTCAGTACCATGATCTACGTCAGCCATGTCCTATCAATAAGACACCTCGCCTTTCAATTGCCATGCAACCACTGAACTATTTTCCTATCCTTAAGCTCCAAAAGTTCAAATATCCACTCAGTTCCCATGAGCCAACGCGACCCTCAACAAAAATCTCTGGACCAAAGAAGGTCTTGCCGCTTAGGGCAATAATATTTGCAATGTTTAGAGAAATCAACTGCTGGTGGTGGTTTAGGAGGAGCCACCACGGCTGGAGCGGGGGCTTTGGCATTCTCTTGCCCTTCGGCTGGTCCTGTAGCTTCCACATGCCTATATAACCAAGTCGAAATGAGGATGCACTCAGGAAAGTTAGGAGCCACAAACATGCATTGAAAAAAAAAAGAGAAGGATTCATGAAAGGAATCAAGAAAATACTGTAATTGACTTGAGGGCATGTTTTTCAAGAACAATTTTTTTTTAAAACACTTTCTTTAAAAGATTTTTTCTTTCAAAACAAAAACTTTTCTCTAATCTTGTAACCTTAGGCTCTGATATCAAATGAAACACCCCACACCCCTTAACATTACCCATACGAGGATTTTGCTAAGGAATATGACACGTATAAGCATAAAATAATATTACAGAGACTAAACTTCATAAGGTAACATATGAAAACACAACGGAAGTTAAAAACTTTATTTAACGCAGAACATAAATGTCATTACATCATAAAATGTACGTCATCATAAACCCACAACTGTCTCATGAAAAAAGCAACATAATCAGAGTACTAAATAAAATCCCTCTCAACATCAAATACAAAAGCAAGTCAAGCGTGGAATAATATATGAATAAGAAGGGAGGAAGTCAAGAAGAAATATCCAAAAAGCTACGCTGAACCAAAAATCTATCCACTCAGAGATCCTCTGCCTTGAGAACCTGAGGGGAAAGGAACAGAGAAGGAAGAAAGGAAACTAGTTAGATATAAAGCCTAGTGAGTTCTATAATTATTAACATGAGTGATAAAAGAAAGAATCCAGATAGGATAATAGTTTAAGGCACAATAACAGTAAATGAGGCAATAGAAACATAAGAAAGAATATAGTCGATTATGATCTCATTCGTACCATTCGATCTCTGCACCGTTTACCATAACTATTAATTAGGATGTTACCTAATTCTACCAATCGATCGACTTCTAAACCACAGTTTATAGGTCCCGGGTGTATCTGGCTCGACACATCGGCTCTAAAGGACATAACATTAATCACAGGCGTTACAACGTCTTATTTTCTCTAATTGTCATGATGCATGCTCACTGCCCCGCCAGAACGCGCTCGTACCTACCTCGTTTGGACCTCTTACTACCCGGTGCAGCAAAGCGTATCATCGCCTCCTCGTGTGACCTTTATATAGTGTGATAAAAGGGAAACTGTCTTATATCGGTCCCTAATCAAAAAGCGATTTGACTCAGGTCACCCATAGACTTAGTCCTCAATTTAATTTATTACCGTTGACCGCCTACTAAAATAAACCCTCATAGAATTGTCCACGAACGCCATGGCCACCACAGAATTATTATTGATCGCCTTACTACACTAGACCCCATAGAATGATCAACAAACACCAAGGCCATCATAGATTAATTATTTTGTTTGGCCGCTTATTTTTCTTAATTAGCCTACCCCTACTGTTGGAACAAACCACAACTATGAGCCACTTATTTTCCCCAATCAGCGGTCGCTACCAGAACGGACACCCATTATACGCTTACGTAATAGGCCACTTATTTTCATTAATCAGCTTACGCTACAGTAACGGTCCCTATTCATGCTTATTAATACATTCATATTAAACTTAAAGCCCATTTTAAGTTTACTAATAAGCCTACTCATTCCAAATAACCTCTTGTTTTATTTTAAGTTGTATAAAACATTATCCTATTTATATTCATTATACAACCTCAATCCCTGTAACTTAGCGTCTTACTAAGTTAACCTATATCAACAATTTTCCCCAAAGTTATAGTTAATTTGTCCGTTATTGGATTAATTCAGTATTCCCTAATTTATCCTTTATACCCAAATTCATATTTTTCCCAATATGCGCTTTTATAACAAATTCATAAATTTTCCCAAGCAAAAAATAATAGGGTAAAGGATTAGGCTCTTTGAAAGCCCTAAACTCAGCATGAAATAAAAGGATAAAGGTCTAAGCTATCACATTCCTTAGACTCAAACAAATAAAATAAATCTATAAATAAAATAGGGCAAAATCTGAACTGTACGTAAAATAATCCGCAATGGAAAAGGGCAGAAGTAAAGTGAATGATTTACTGTAATAGATAAATTACTGAAATAGTCTGAAGTTGGGATAGAAACAATAATCAGATATACAAAAAATCATTTACAGAAAATAAGCACTGAAATATGTAAATTACTTAAGAAATTAACAACTATTATACCATCCAAATAATCCCCAAATTATACTAATCTTGTAATTACAGAAAGTACTCATAGATATATCAAATCCAACGGGCTCTGGTAGGAAACTCTATTAAGGAATGCGAAATAGATCGTTAAGGCAAAAATAACACTAGAGGGGGGTGAATAGTGTTTTTAAGGAATTTATGAAAATCTAAAACTTATATGATCTACTATATAAATCACACACCACAGAAACAATCACAGACACAGAATCAAACACAAACACAAAAATAAATGAAAAGAAAATGCAGAAAAGGAAAGAACACACTGAATTTAATACTAGTTCGGATAACTCCTGCGTCCAATCCTACGCAATGCTAGATTGCGCAGAGTATTATTACTATATCAATATCCAAGTATAATCTCCTTGATTTCATGGCCACAACATTACCACCGACTCTAAACACCCTTAATCAAGTATATTTCCCTTGGTTTCCCCAGCTACACGGTTACCACCGATTCCTTTTCTTGATTTCAAGGCTACAAGGAACACACCTTTTCCCAAACACTTTCCAAACAATTACAACAACCCTATAACTCTTCAATAACACTTTGATTCAGAAAGTAATGAGTAGAGAGTAAGAATAGAAGAAGTTTTATATAAATAGAATTGAACTCGGTAGAGTATAAGTGTAGAAATCATAAAAATATGAAATATTATTGGTGTAAAGAAATAGGATGAAGATGGAGAAGAAGAATGATGAAAAAGATTTGAAATCAGCCCCTATTTATAAGATTTGAAAGGTTGCAACGCGTTACAAATAGTGAAAAGACACTTTATTTCAAATAAAAAATGTGACAATTATATGTCGACATGGCCAATAATGCATGTCGACATATCCCTTCATAAATTTGAATTTTGAGCATTTTAAATTATTTATGTATATATATATAATTCTGGAAATTCTTGAATTAAAACATGGTGATATAAATAAGTATTATAAAGTAGAAAATCATATGAAATCATAAATATAAACTATATAAACATATTTATAAAATTATAGAGTTTAAAGCTATATAAATATAAATATATAAAAGTATATAACTATATAAATATATATAAAACTTATAGACTTAAAAACATGAGTTTAAAATCAAAAGTAAGATAGAAAAATTAATTAGAATAGGATTTAAAAATGGAATTTGATATTTGAAAACCAGAATAGAATTTAAATTTGAATTTGAACCAGCTATTCAGAGTCTTACATAAACTAGACTCTATTACTATATTTATCTTGAAATCTTGAACTCTTGAAATCTTAATTACTCCTAAGTCTTGAATCTTTTGAATTCTGAATCCCTAAAGCTTTTAAACTGCATAGTCTTTAGTATTAATTCTTGTATACAAATCCTGCATATATATGTGTGTATATATATATATATGATAAAGGTGTTAGTATATATTTTATAATCAATTATATTGAAATAAGGTTGTTGTCATCAAAACTCCATTCTCCAACAATCTCCCCGTTTTTTATGATTACAACCTTAGTTTATAAAATATCATACCATATATACCTATTGATGATGATCCTTCTAATACTCCCCATGTCTATATGAATCCTATATATTCTACATAAACTAAGTCTATAATTTATAATCCCCCCTTTGGCATTATCAAAAAGAAATTTAAAAAATACTCCACCTAAATTTAATACGTATCTAACTATATTATACTAAGATATATAAGTGTATAACTTGTGATTATAATACTTAATATATATGACTTCCCCTAAATTCTTGCCTATATACCAAAGTAATACTTATGATAGACAAAAAAAGCATTATATTAAACTTTTTACAAGTGATATTACACAGATTACTACAAATGCAATACATCGAATAAACGTAAAGGAACGAAAAAACCTAAATTCTAAGTATTTTTTACGATGGAAGACTTATGGGTCGGACAATTTGGGTAATGGAGACAAAATCCCTATTTCGTTCAATCACATTTCCATTTTGATCGAACAAAACTTCACCCACGCAAACTACTTGATCTTCTTCATCCGTGAACTCTTATTGTACTTCCTTTTATTCGTCTTCTTCCATCATTTCTTCCTCCTCTTCTTCTGGTTCCTCTTCTTCTTCCATGGCTTCATTATCATCTCCAATGATGATTGGGCTGACTTGGTTGTCCATTATGAATTTATTAAGACTCCTTAACGTCTTTCCTTGTCGGTTTTGCTCTTGACTCATCCGAATTTAGAGCACTTGTATTTCAGGAAACATTTTAAGAGTATATTCCATTTTATCTTCAAGTTTAATGACAGGTTATAGGGTAGAACGTCGAAAAGGACCTTCGGATGGTCCAGCGGATGATTCAGGATTGATTTGGTTGTTAAAATTGGTGGAGTCCATTGTTTATTTTGGTTTAGAGTTTTTACAGAAGTGAAAGTGGAGAATTTAAATGGTTATTATAACTAACTTTTGGTGGGAATTAAGTTTTGAAATATGATAGCTATATGTCGACATATGCAATTATTACTGTCGACATACTTATACTTTTTATTTTATTTTTCTTATTTTTAATGTTATTCTTATATATACTCATATATTTTATTATTCTAATTCACTTAGTGAACAAATACCTAATTCTCTTCTAAATTTAGTAAATGTTGCTTCGTTTAATGGTTTTGTTAATATATCTGTTATTTGTTTATCTGTTTCTACAAATTCGAGTGAAATTTTCTCTTTACTTACATTATCTCTTAGAAAATGATGTCATATATCAATATGTTTAGTTCTTGAATGATGAGTTGGATTTTTAGATATATTTATAGCACTCGTATTATCACAGTATATTGGTGATTTATTTATATTTAATCCAAAATCATTCAGAGTTTGTTGCATATATATTACTTGTGAACAAGCTAAAGCAATAGAGATATATTCTACTTCAGTTGTTGACAAAGATACGGTATTTTTCTTTTTACTAAACCACGAGACTAGTGAATGTCCTAAGAAATGACACGTTCCACTAGTACTTTTACGATCAGATTTACATCCCGCATAACCAGCATCACAATAAGAAACTAAGTCGAATGAATCATCCTTAGGATAGAATAATCCAAAGTCTAATGTCTGTTTTTCATACCTTAGAATACGTTTTATGGCTTTTAAATGTGTTTCAAGTTGTGATTGATATCTTGCACAGAGACATATAATATGCATTATATATGGTCTACTAGCGGTTATATATAATAGTGATCCTATCATTCCTCTATATAATATTTGATCGACGTCTTTAGACGTATCGTCTTTACTTAATGCTATATTAGTCGCCATCGGTGTTGGTCTCCCATTAGTTGTTGTTAAGTTATATTTACTAATTAGATCTCTTGCGTATTTTTCTTGATTAATAAATATTCCATTCTTTAATTGACGAATTTGTAAGCCTAAAAAGAACGTTAGTTCTCCATATGACTCATCTCAAATTGTTGGATCATAATATCTGTAATTCTTTATTCATCTTATTGTTTGCTGATCCGAAAATTATATCGTCAACATATATTTGTACTAATTGTATATCCTTATTATTCTTTTTAATAAACAAAGTATTATCAAATTTTCCTATTTCAAGGTTGGATTGTAATAGATAATTTATTAATCTATCATACCAAGCCCTAGGAGCCTGTTTTAATCCATATATTGCTTTCTTTAACTTATATACGTGATTTGGTAACTTTTTCGTCTTCAAATGGAGGTGGTTGCTCTACATATACATCTTCTTTAACAAATCCGTTTAGAAAAGCACTTTTAACATCCATTTGATATAATTTGAAATCATTATGGTTTGCAAAGGCTAGTAATATCCTAATTTCTTCAAATCTTGTTACGGGGTAAAAGTTTCATCGTAATCTATTCCTTCTTCTTGAGTACAACCTTGTGCTACTAGTCATGCCTTATTTCTTACGACCTCATCATGTTCACTCATTTTATTTTTATAAACCCATTTAGTTCCTATTATAGTCTTATCCTATGGTCTAGGAACAAGTTCCCATACATCATTCCCAGTAAACTGATTCAGTCTTCTTGCATGGCAATGATCCATGAATCATCGGAAGACGCTTCCTTTGGATCCTTAGGTTTAATAGTTGAAATAAATGCAGAGTTACTCATATTATTTAATTGATTACGAGTTCTAACGAGGGATTCAATATCTCCTAAGATATTTTCTATAGGATGGTCTATAAGTAATCTAATTCGCTTATTTGGTTGATTATCTTCATGATTTGTTTCATTGATTTCATTTTCACATTCATCTTCTTTGTTTTGTGTTATAATTTTCGTCAAACGATATGTTTAAGGTTTTTTCTATAGTATTGGTTCTAGAATTGAAAACTCTATATGCCTTACTTCTCTCTGAATATCCAATAAATATTCTTTTATCGGATTTCGAGTCAAATTTATCTAAATTTTCTTTAGTGTTAATATAAAACATTTACTTCCAAATATTTTAAAATATGATACTTTCAGTTTCTTATTATACAAAAGTTCATATGGAGTTTTATGATTTAAGGGTCTAATTGAAATCTTATTTAAAATATAACAAGTGTTGCAACTGCATCAGCCCAAAAATTTTCTTGGTAAATTACTATCAGATAGCATAGTTCTCACAAACTCTTGTATCATCCTATTTTTACGTTCAACTACTCCATTTTGTCGAGGGGTTCTAGGAATAGAAAAATTACGGGTTATTCCCTTTTTATTACAAAATTTTTCAAAATTTTCGTTTTCGAATTCTCCGCCATGGTCATTACGTATTGTTTTTATTTTTAGTGATAATAAATTTTGAATTCTTCTAGAAAAAGATTTAAATTGATCAAAAGAATCAATTTTATTTTTAAGAAACAAACTCCAAGTAAATCTAGAAAAATTGTCAACTATTACGTAAACATATCTTTTATGATTTATTGATTGGGTTTGAGATAGACCAACTAAATCCATATGAATTAATTCTAATGGTTTCGAGGTGGTATTTCTTCTTTTGACTTGAATGAACTTCGTTTTAATTTTCCGAATTGATAAGCGTCACATAAATTATTAACTTTAAATTTCATTTTGGGTAATACCCTAATTGAATCTAATTTAGAAATCCTAGAGATGTGTTTGGAATTTATATGACCAGATCTCTTATGCTAGATCCAGGGGTCACTTGCACTGGCCATAAGACATAGATTATCATTGGAGATTTTCATACTCAGTTTATCATTGGAGATTTCCATATATATATATATATATATATATATATATATATATATATATTCTTACTATCTCCTTCGAATATTACTTTTGAATTCCTATCTTCTATTAAACATTTATCTTTCTCAAAGTTTATTTTATAACCCTTATCACAAAGTTGACTTATACTTAGTAGATTGTGTTTTAGAATCCTAACTAATAAAACATCAAAACTAGTAGGAGTTTCAGAATTTTCGACATTGTCGATTCCAATAATGTATCCCTTCGAGTTATATCCGAAGTTCACCATTCCACCATCTTCATATACCAAATTAGTTAGTAATTCAGGATTTCCCATTATATGTCTCGAACAACCACTATCCAGTATTCATTTGTCCTTTTTGATTTCCACCATTTGCTTGCGAGAATTTGAATTCTCAACATCCATGTAACACACCAGTTCAGAATTTGAATTTTCAATTGCCACCTTTACAGAATTTGAATTACCAACAACCACTTTTCCCACCTTTTCAACTTTTGAATGTTCAAAAGCCATATAACACATCTATTCCTGTATTGGACAATATTTCAGTAGATCACATGAATTTTGAACATAGTTGAATGTAGACTCTTTCAACATTGATACAATGCATGAATTGACACTAGTGTTAAAAATTATTTCAAATTTTGCCTTTTTTTTTTAAAATCAGATTATGAACTTTTTGAAAGACCTTGCTCTGATACCAATTATTAAGGAACGCGGAATAGATCATTAAGGCAAAACTAACATTAGAGGGGGTGAATCGTATTTTCAAGGAATTTAAGAAAATCTAAAACTTATGTGATCTACTATATGAATCACACACCACAAAAACAATCACAGACACATAATCAAACACAAACACAAAAATAAACAGAAATAAAATGCAGAAAAGGAAAGAACACACCAGATTATACTGGTTCAGATTACTCCTACATCCAGTCCCACGCAACCTGGATTGCGCAAAGTTTTATTACTATATTAATATCCAAGTACAATCTCCTTGATTTCATGGCCACAAGGTTACCACCGACTCCAAACTCCCTTGATCAAGTATATTTCCCTTGATTTCCCCGACTACATGGTTACCACCGATTCCTTTCCTTGATTTCAAGGCCAAGGAATATACCTGTTCCCAAACACTTCCCTAACAATTACAATAGACCTATAACTCTTCAGTAACACTTCGATTCAGAGAGTAATGAGTAGGGAGTGAGAAGAGAAGAAGTTTTATATAAATAGAATTGAATTCGGTAGAGTAAAAGTGTAGAAATCATAAAAATATGAAATAATAATGGTGTAAAGAAAGAGGATGAAGATGGAGAAGAAGAATGATGAAAAAATTTGAAATCAACCCCTATTTATAAGATTTGAAAGGTTGCAACGCTTCTGGAACGTTATAAATAGTGAAAAGACACTTCCATTCAAAATAAAAAATGTGACAGTTATATGTCGACATGGCCAATAATGTATGTCGACATATCCCTTCATAAATTTGAATTTTGAGCATTTTAAATTATTTATATGTATATATATATATAATTCTGGAAATTCTTGAATTAAAACATAGTAATATAGATAAGTATTATAAAGTAGAAAATCATATGAAATCATAAATATAAACTATATAAACTATTTATAAAATTATAGAGTTTAAAACTATATAAATATAAGTATATAAAAGTATATAACCATATAAATATATATAAATCTTATAAACTTAAAAACTTGAGTTTAAAATCAAAAGTAAGATAGAAAAATTAATTAAAATTAGAATAGGATTTAAAAGTGGAATTTGAAATTTGAAATTTGACAATTGGAATAGAATTTAAATTCGAATTTGAATTTGAACCTAGAGTGTTATTCAGAGTCTTACATAAACTAGCCTTTATTACTATATTTATCTTGAACTCTTGAAATCTTGATTAATCACGAGTCTTGAATCTTCTGAATTCTGAATCTCTAAAATCTCTTAAACTATACAGTCTTTAGTACTAATTCATGTATACAAGTCCTGCATATGTATATATATATATATATATATATATATATGTATATTCTAGATAAAGATGTTAATATATATTTTATAATCAATTAATATTGAAATAAGATTGTTGTCATCAAAACTCCATTCTCCAACAATCTTTAGGTCTATGTATAAATATTCGCCCAAATTTATGTATGCAAAAACCTAAATCTCAGAACTCCAATAAACTTTCAGAGGAAGAAGTTTGTGTGGTGGAGGCACAAAAAAGAGAAAGATGGATTTGTGAGGGTTTAGGGTTAGATAAGAGCAATATTTATAATAGAGTTAGTGAGCCAAGGACCGTCACATATCAGGTTTTTCTTTTGGTTCATCGAATCAATAGAACGCTCTAGAAACAGCACGAAAATCGAATCATTTGCTGGAAATAACGTGCGCACAAATCGTGCACGTTACATGGGATGGGTCGACCCATCCCTTGATTGTGTCGACCCAGGGGTCGACCCACCAGAGATATGGGTTGACCCATGTGTCGACCCCCTATGGGTTTGGTTGTCCCATTTCCCAACGTTCGAATTTATATAAATATATAATTTTAAATTCAAATTCTGGTCTCAATCTTTTATTCGTGACTTCTTCGTTTTAAGTCAAATTAGAGCAAGCCAAATATCTATCTTAACCAAAATTTCGTAACGGACCCAATGGCGCAACCCTCATTGTCCAATTCTCATTATTTTATTTATTTACTTTCTCAACTTTTTATTTTAATTGCTTTATTCAAATTTGGGGTTTTTATAGTAAACGTGATAGTAAGTTTGGGATGGAACGAGGATGTGGGATAATGGACCGACCGGAGTGGGACACGATATAAAAACGGAGTTGTGGATTGCTCATACGATTGGAAGTGCCAAGAAATCGTTGATAGTTCGTAGGATTCTAGCAGACTTAGAGCAGGGGTATCGTGGGGACACCCATTAGGATCTGTGAGATAATGTACCTTAGATCGATTGGGAAGTGATCTAGTTGCCTTAGGAAGGAAAACGTACATGGGACGTACGGTAATCTGTCTAAGTCCAGGGTTTTCCATTAGCCCTTGACGGATGACATCAGCTAGTCATACATATATCATTGTATCTAAGACTTTAGAGGGTGATAGCTGGGATATTGTTTGATGGATGCTATAGTTATTTTGCATGTTCTATCTCTTATTTTTCCGGGTAGGCTATCACCTTAGAATACTGAGGAGAAGTAGGGAATTGAGAATCCTATTCTGAGCAGTATCTCTTTCTTTTGTTATTGTTTGAGTAGCATTTATTATCTTATTATGTGTGTTGACTCTATGGATTTAGGGTCGGGATTCTTCATACCATCTGTACCTTATATTATTGCGAGTTTCACAGTTTTTTAGATTCATTTACCACTCACACCAAGCTCTTGTTAGACTCAAGATTTTATATTCTCTCTTATTACCTTGGGTGCTCATCAAACACATCAATCAGTAGGCTTGGTAGGAGATGTGGATATTATCTGAAGTTACGCAAGTAAATTAGCAAGATGTGACATCTTCTCATATTATATTTGTATTATTGATTATTCCGCTTCGTGACACGGTGGATCCACGACGATTTTGGCTACTTAACCTGAGACAGTTTATTGGTAAGTATATTTATTTTTAGGATACTCTAATTATATAGCTATTACCGTCTTGTTTGTTTTATACATATGATTTGTATTATATTTTATCTGATGCATTGTGAGATATACGACCATATCTGTGTTTTGGGCTTTGTTTCTTTCTTTCTCTTCTCTTCTATTTTCTTTTTTTTCCTTTCCTCTTCCCTCCCTTCTTTCCATTTCTTTTCCCTAACAACCATTCTATATCGATCAGGTGCCATTATTTTGTTGTATTAGCATCGATGGCATAAGGGAGGTCGTTACATTGTTCACGGCCACCTTCCTAAACTATAAAATAGCTTTAAAGATTCACTTAGCTATATTATATCATTCTCTCACACAAAAGTGCTGATTGTAACTCAAATTTTGGGAAATGAAAGGTATATTCAGTAGGTCATCATTTCATTGGAGAGTCACTACCACACAACGGTTTGTGTATGCAAACATAAGCAATTGTAGAAAATTACCGGTATATAGTCTATCCCTAATTGGTCGTGGTAATGTAATGAAGTACTTTGTACTTCACTTATGCATATTGCTGCTTATATTTGCATGACCGTTATATATAGGTAATTATTTAAAACTAATAGTATACCAACCAAATCGATGATTATTTTAAGTTAAATAATAACCATATTTATCTAAGAATGTGTATAAGAAATATATCTACGACGTCACCATATTTTTGTCAGTGGCAATCCATATAAGCATCGATGATCGTACGCAGCAGTTATAAAAATGCATATGCAATGGCATCCATTACACTGATATTGACATAGATTGTATGTCAGACAACTCATCCAACAATTTTGATGAAATATGACGATCTTTTAACATGTAATTGATTTAAGAATAGGGAAAGTTAAAAAAATTATGATGACAAATAGATGAAGATTGTAGGTAAATGCCCAATATAGATGGGTGGAATTCGAAGATCCAACGATAGAATGTTTATAGAACAAAAATTGAAATACTGATATTTGTTAAACAAATAGATCTTTCCTTAAAAAATCGATTTGTTAAATGTAATATCGAAGTATAAAATGTAGACACATGCTACTTGAACCGACAAAAGTATTGATAAAAAACTACGGTTAGAACAAACTGATGAATTTAGGGGTCAAAAATATCATTTTGCAGTGGATTCTTCGAAATTCATGTTAATTTTGACCTAGCATTTTTGGAAAATGCATTGTTGAAGAACCAAAATGCTGCCGATGCGCTTGCAACTTTTAAACATGTTTTCTTTTAAGTTATCATAGAAAAAATACACATATCCGTAACTTTCCATATGCCTAAAACAACAAAATTTCAAGCCGCTGGTAAAATGGTAAGAAATGATGTGAATGTTAAGATCTAGAAACATCTTTCGTAGTGAAACCTTTTTAAAAATTTACATGTATCGTGGGTTCTAGAGCCACCCGTCAGTCTGACACAGAAACTTCAGCTAGCTTCCAACCCTTCAACCACCCCTGTATGCCACGTACCCGACATGCCTCTGAGCCCATCTACCTTTAAATTTTCACATCGACCTTACCATCCCTATCAAAACGTAGTCACTTAATCTAATCTCAAGCAAGCATGGCATCGAGCGACCGGAACCCGACCCCGACGACCGCCACAGGCGGCACGCCGGGCCCTACCCCACCCGGAAAGGAAACGACGCTGATGTCCACGTTAGTCGATAAAAGCGCAAAACTGCTGCAGCCCATGCCTCCAATAAAGAACATAAAGCAGCACCTCTGCTCTTTCGCCCTCTACGGCCACGATCTCACCAAGCAGATCGAGACCCACCACTTCGCTTCCAGGATCAATCAGGATTTCCTCCAGTGTGCCGTGTACGACACCGACGACTCCAAAGCCCATCTCATCGGTACGTTTCTCCATTCATACACATGCACCTTAATTGTACATACATATATATATACAGTGATATCAGTTGATCTTTGGTAGGCGTGGAATACGTGATATCGGACCGGTTATTCGAAGGCCTACCCGAAGAGGAGCAAAAGCTATGGCACTCGCACGCCTACGAGATCAAATCAGGGCTGATGTTCTCGCCAAGAATACCCGAAACACTGGGCAAACCAGAGCTGAACAACTTAACAAAGACGTATGGAAAGTTCTGGTGCACGTGGCAGGTGGACAGAGGGGACAAACTGCCTCTTGGTGCACCGGCCCTGATGATGTCGCCGCAGGGGGTGAACGCAGGGAAGGTTCACCCGAGCTTGGTGAAGAGCAGAGACGACAAATACGGGGTGTCGAGCGAGGAGATGAAGATATCGAGGTTGGAGCTGGAGGAACCGGATCAGAGGATTCATCCCAGTGCGGATTACTGGAAGCAGCATGGCAAGGGTTTCGCCGTTGATATAGTTGAGTGTGAGATGAAGGCTCATGCTCCTTTCCCTTGAGTGTAGAGTATGGTGGTATGTGCAGATGTGTGTTCGTTATCTTTTGTGCATTTTATGTGCGTCTATGTAGTGTGTGTGCAGGGGCTGTGCTTGTATGCTAGCCTTTTCTAGTGATATCATAGAGTTGCTTTGCTTCATCAGTGTACTGTTGTCAACAGATCCGACGATCTGTTTTTCCGGCAGTGCAGTGCATTATAGCCTCATAGCCAGCATATATAGATTGTTCCTCTTCAATGAATGTTTTGATTTTAGGGTTTTGTTTCAAAACAACTCGCAGATTACTTGGCATCGGTTATTCAATCTATAATCTCTTGGTTACTTTGAATTTCATTTCGTTCGATCTTTGAATTGCGATTTGGCTTTGATGGCGGAATTGGATTAAGAAGAATCAGGAAGGAAAATTATAAATTTTATTTCGTTTTTGATGACTAGATCTTGAATTGCGTTTTACGTTGGTGGTAATTTGTAATTTTATCACCATTTCTCGATCTCAGGACCAGCAACCTAAACATTGCTGGGACTTTTAACTTTTAGGGTTCTTCCAACATTTCTAAATCCTAATGGTTAGATTCCAAAATTTTGTACGTCCCTGTCGCTCAAGCATGTGATCGTGGTTTCTGCCTTACAACGCGACTGTTGTATGTGACGGATCAATTAACCCCCACTAAAGCTATTTGAACCAAACATCTTTACGTCCCTTAATATGGAAAGAGACTAAAATGAGAAATGCTACAATACCCGAAAAAGTTTTTGTCAAAAAGTAAGAAATAGGGGTAAATCCGGAATTCAGGGGTGGCAAGCATTGAATTCAGGGGGGTATTTGTGTAATTCAAGGGGTGAACCTCCTATTTTCTTGTCTCTACCGTAGTTTTTGGCAAAATGAAAAGCGGACAAAGTAGCATTTCTGGACTAAAATTTCGGAAGGAAACATAGAAGAAAAGCAGCAAATTACAATAACACCCTCGTAAATTAAAAAAATTTCCTGTCGCATTCTTTGATCGAAGAATCTTCGGTACGTATAGCAGTATACGTTAACTCCACTATCACGTTAAAAAAATAATTTTAATATTACCGTACAAATGTAATAACCCGGAAATCCGAGCTAATTTAAAATTTTTGTTTTGACAATTTTAGTGAATTTTGATTATTTAAAATGAATTATTTTAAATAATAACGACGAGAAATTTATTTTGAATAGAAATAGAACGTATATATTTATATAGATCGTCGTTAGAAAATAAATATTTATTTTAAATTATAAAAGGAATTGAAAATGGCGTGGTAGCTCGATAATTCGATTTCAAAATTCAATTTAACAAACCGGGTGCAAAATAAAACGGATTTTGGCGAAACCAAAAATATTTGAACCTAATCGAGAATATCTTTCCAACGAATCCGAAAAATTGAAATTTCATAGTGGGGATAAAAAGTTATGCCCAGTTGAAAATTCAGAATAGTCGCTATGGAATTCTAGCCCTTAAAAATGGTCATTTTGCAAACGACCTCGGTTTTCGACGAAACCACTTTTGTTGGATCAGTGATGTCAAATTATTGCTAGGTTTCAAATTTCATAATTTTTCGATTCGATATGTGAGCGTGTCAAAGGAAAACGCGTTTGACCAGTTTCAGTTGAATTTAATCGACTGGAAAATGGCCATTTTTCAAATGGTCTCGAAATTTGACGAAACTAGTTTTGTTAGGACCGTATCGTCAATACGAAGCTAGAAAATATTTTTCGGGAATTTTTCTAGTTAGTATGTGGCCCCGGTAAATTGAAATGTGCGTTCAAATTCAATATATAGAGTTATATTTTGATTTAGACGAAAACTGAACGAAACGATCGAATCAGCTTACGATACATATCGCATTGTGTTCGGAATGGGGGTAATTAGCTATGAACGACAGTCGGTGAGTTCGATTTCGAGTTCGAAATTAAAAGTTGCTTTTTGAAATAAAATAATTAAATTAAAAAATAATATAAACCCTCTATTATCTCTCAGCCCCCCCCCCCCCCCCCCCCCAAAATCATTATTTCGATCGAGATCAGAAGAAGAAGAGAAAAAAAACCCGCATCGATCCTGGAGCAAACCCCGTCGCCGTCGACTCCTAGTCCACCGCTAGAGCTCCCCTATTGACGCCGCCCCTCTAGCCTCGCGCGCAAACCACCACTTCGAACGAGATGCCCAAAAGCGACGAGCCCAAGCCCCAAATCCGACGAACCATGGCTGTGGGCCCCTCCAGCGCGCCACCTGCGCTACACTGCGTCGTCGCCCCACTGTGCAGCGCCATCACCACGTCAGCAAAACCGCCAGGCCCCTCTCTCCCTCTTCTTGCAACACAGTGAGTTTTTATTACCGTGTTTAGTTAAAATTGGTTTTTGTTTTATGATATAACGTTGTTTATAAAAAGGAATTGAAGTTTAAAGATTTGATTTTTATTACTTTAAAGATATGATTTTTATTAGTTTAAAGATTTGATTTTTAAAACATGAATAGCTTTGTTTTTTTAAAATTTGAATAGCTTTGTTTTTAAAATTTGAATATGCTTTGTTTTTAAAATTTGAATATGCTTTGTTTTTAAAATTTGAATAGCTTTGTTTTTAAAACATGAATAGCTTTGTTTTTTAAAATTTGAATAGCTTTGTTTTTTTAAAATTTGAATATGCTTTGTTTTTAAAATTTGAATATGCTTTGTTTTTAAAATTTGAACATACATCTGTTTTAAATTTTGAATATACTTTGTTTAAAAAAATATATCATTGATTAAAAATAATTAAAAATCATATTTTTAATCAATGATATTAAAAATATAACGCAGTATCCTCTACGTTGTTCATATTAAAAATCACAGTTTTAATATGATGTTTATATATTAAAAATCATATTTTTAATCAATGATATTTATATATATTTTTTTAAACAAAGTATATTCAAATTTTAAAACAGATGTATATTCAAATTTTAAAAACAAAGCATATTCAAATTTTAAAAACAAAGCATATTCAAATTTTAAAAAACAAAGCTATTCAAATTTTAAAAAAACAAAGCTATTCATGTTTTAAAAACAAATCTATTCAAATTTTAAAAACAAAGCATATTCAAATTTTAAAAACAAAGCATATTCAAATTTTAAAAACAAAGCTATTCAAATTTTAAAAAAACAAAGCTATTCATGTTTTAAAAATCAAATCTTTAAACTAATAAAAATCATATCTTTAAACTAATAAAAATCAAATCTTTAAACTTCAATTCCTTTTTATAAACAACGTTATATCATAAAACAAAAACCAATTTTAATTAAACACAATAACAAAAAACTCACTGTGTTGCAAGAAGAGGGAGAGAGGGGCCTGGCGGTTTTGCTGACGTGGTGATGGCGCTGCACAGTGGGGCGACGGCGCAGTGTAGCGCAGGTGGCGCGCTGGAGGGGCCCACAGCCATGGTTCGTCGGATTTGGGGCTTGGGCTCGTCGCTTTTGGGCATCTCGTTCGAAGTGGTGGTTTACGCGCGAGGCTAGAGGGGCGGCGTCAACAGGGGAGCTCCGGCGGTGGACTAGGAGTCGACGGCGACGGGGTTTGCTCCAGGATCGATGCGCTTTTTTTTCTTCTCTTACTCTTCTGATCTAGATCGAAATAATGATTTTGGGGGGGGGGGGGGGGGGGGGGGGGCTGAGAGATAATAGAGGGTTTTTATATATTTTTTTATTTGATTATTTTATTTCAAAAAGCAACTTTTAATTTCGAACTCGAAATCGAACTCACCGACTGTCGTTCATAGCTAATTACCCCCATTCCGAACACAATGGGATATGTATCATATGCTGATTCGATCGTTTCGATCAGTTTTCGTCCAAATCAAAATATAACTCTATATATTGAATTTGAACGCACATTTCAATTTACCGGGGCCACATACTAACTAGAAAAATTCCCGAAAAATATTTTCTAGCTTCGTATTGACGATACGGTCCTAACAAAACTAGTTTTGTCAAATTCTGAGACCGTTTGAAAAATGGTCATTTTCCAGTCGATTAAATTCAACTGAAACTGGTCAAACGCGTTTTCCTTTGACACGCCCACATATCGAATCAAAAAATTATGAAATTTGAAACCTAGCAATAATTTGATATCGCGGATCCAACAAAAGTGGTTTCGTCGAAAACCGAGGTCGTTTGCAAAATGGCCATTTTTAAGGGCCAGAATTCCATAGCGACTATTCTGAATTTTCAACTGGGCATAACTTTTTATCCCCGCTATGAAATTTCAATTTTTCTGATTCGTTGGAATGATATTCTCAATTAGATTCAAATATTTTTGGTTTCGCCAAAATCCATTTTATTTTGCACCCGGTATGTTAAATTGAAATTTGAAATCGAATTATCGAACTACCGTGCCATTTTCAGTTCCTTTTATAATTTAAAATAAATATTTATTTTCTAACGACGATCTATATAAATATATACGTTCTATTTCTATTCAAAATAAATTTCTCGTCGTTATTATTTAAAATAATTCATTTTAAATAATCAAAATTCACTAAAATTGCCAAAATAAAAATTTTAAATTGGCTCGGATTTCCGGGTTATTACAACAAATTTGCCTCTTTTTTATATATTTACCCTGCTAAACCTGAAATTTCAGATATGATATTCTCAATATATTTGGTCGAATACGTAGAAATCTTTCATATTATTACTATGGATCCTAAAAAAACAGGGAGAACCCAGAGAATCAAAACGATTATTTATTTATTTACAAAATGGTGTGGAACAAATATAATTCGATCGTAGATAAATAAATCTCCTTTTCGAGTTTGAATTTGTTCATTTGGAATATGGGCAGGGACGGAAAATTCTTATAGATTTTCCTATCTAAGAATGTAGAGTCGGTGTTTTCTGGTTCAAAAATGCTGAATCTCGTCTCAATCATCATTTGTCAGGACTTAGCAATTCCTTTTGGATATCACCTTGTTTTGGCCGATCTTAGTATAGGCGTTTTTTTATGGATCTCCATTTCAAGTATTGGCCCTATTGGACTTCTAGACACTCTAAGATCCTTTTTCAAAGCTGCTCCCATTTCGAGTCAAGAGATAGATAAATAGACACATCCCATTGCACTGATCGGGTTCATAGTGGCTGAGGGTGAATCTTAGGATTTTATTGGATAACGGGTAGTTTATAATTTCAAGATTTGTTCGAAATGAATACAGGATTTCCAATCCTAGTAGGAAAAAGAGGGAAAGGGATACTCAATTTAGGCCCAAAGCCAATCCCAAGGAGCAGTGAAGCTTTGCTTTGAGCGAAATGTGGCAAAAGGAAGGAAAATCCAAGTTGGTTAGGTAGCTGACCTTGTTAGTCCGTTCTTTCAAGAGTAGGAACATAGGCCTTATGTGAAATTCCTTAATTGATTTGTTTTGTCTGGTTTGTTATTTGTAATTTAAAAAACAACGAATAAATATAAAAATATTAAGTAGTTATCTGAAACAACCAATACAAATATTAAGTAAAAATGTAAAATACGGCAAGGGATAATTAATTGTTATGTTTTACAAATAAGTAATGTATCAATGGCAGATTTAGTCCTGGGCTGCAGCCCAGGGTTTAAAAAAAAATTCAAAATCCTACCTGAGCCCAACATCAAAAACGAAGGAAGTCTGAAGACCAAACCACGTTCGTTATTCTTCCTATCCGTTTTACATCGCTCGTTCTGTATTTCAGCTACCGTCGCCTATGCATCTCTTCCGTCCAAAGTCACTCTAACCGATGGATGATTCTCCAATTCAGCTAAGTATCTTTAATCAATTCATGTGATTTTTGCTCTCAAACTACTAAACTGGAAATTGATTCTTTAACTGAAAAACCCTAATTTTTTTGGGTTGCCTTTTACATTATTGCGTATATTCCTTTAGGAATTAGGTTGTCAGCTAACTGATTTTTATTAGCTGTAGTTTTTGGATGTCTTTAGGTTGTCACTCTAATTAGTTTGTCTTTAGGAACGCGTAGCTTTTTGGATGTTGATGGGCTTTGGAGTTCAGTTTTTATTAGATGTGTTTTAAGTATGGTTTCTTGTGTTAGTGCCGTTGGTGTTTGGGTGTAAGCTGGACCTCTTCTTTGGTGCTTGGTTGATGGTTGGGTCAGCAGAAGATGCTTCAGTTCGGTCATTCTGCTTTAAGGCTTGAGTTTATTGTAGTTGGAATTTTGCTGGCTGTGTGGGTATGTAATTTGATGCATCTGCTGATCTTTTGTATGCCTTCTGGTGTTGGGTGTTGTGATGTAGTAATGCTTGTATCTTAGTTGCTGGTTGTTGATGGTCGGTTTTCTGGCGGGCTCAGTTTAGGGTTTCAGTTGTGGACTGGGGCTATCTTCTTTGCTGGATTCTCTGTTATATGGAGCTATTGTGTTTACTGTCCTTCGTGTCGGTTTGTGTGTTGTAATGGGCGTAGTGGCTCGTATTGAGCAGGTTATGAGTCTGTTTGTATAGTATTTGTTTAGTCTGTTGTTTGTCATTTTGTACCAGCTCTTTCCTTCTTTTTTATTTTGTTTTGTAATATAAGTACCCCTATATTTTATTTTATTTTTTTTGCATTGCAACACTAAATTAGCCCATCCTTGGTTCGAATCCTAAGTCCGCCCTAGTATATAATATTTGGAAAATGAAGTGATCATAAGATAAAGAGTCAAAATAATGAACTGGTTGGAGAAGTAAGAAGAAGCACTGTATAAAGAAAACAACCGAATCTTTTGTCTTAAGGTGTGTTCCTTTTTGAACTGAAATGGGCAAACTAAAGGAGCAAATGGAAGGAGTTGAAGAAGCGGCAAGCTCGTGGAAGAGGAGTGCGTTCTTTTTACGAAAGAGACAATCTGAAAGGGGAAGAACGATAGGAATGTTATCCGAGGAATTTGCACGTCAACTCAATTTCGTAAAATTTCATCATTCAAATTGAATAGAAAATACGATGGAGATCGCGTCAGACGCGAACACCAACACGAATTATCCTATAGGCTCACACACCTAGAACGTTATAAGAAGAAACCATTCTTTGGAAAAATAAAATATCAAGCACGACCATGCATTTCAAAGTCTCACTCAATCAAGAGGCCCATGGATATCACTACATATATTATAGGGTTAAATTTCATCTCGATCATTCATAATTTTCATCTGATTCGAGATGTATCCAATAATCACCTTTATCGTCTACTTGGTTAAAAGTGGCTTTTGATGATATCAAAAAACAAATATCCTCGAATAAAATTATAATGATTTTAGGTCTGAGGACCATTACATTACTGTCATTATGAGAATAACTTATTATATTGTTAATTATTTTCCATGTAGTTTTCTCATGTTGGGTCAGTCTAATACGTTATTCTTCAATACGTATTTATGCGTTGACATAAATATCACATATATTAATGATCAATGAGATATGATCATCAGTCAATCAACATACTAATCTTAATGTTTTATTGTCGTCCTATATAAACAATAAAACTTAAGTAGGGACATTTAAGAATTATAATACTTATCATTATATTATAATTAATCTCATGTTCAAGTCACTTGCTTGAACTATATAATTTCATGTTATTATTCTAAGGACTTATGTTATGTCAACATTATATTACGCAGTAAATATAACATAATAGAATCTTTTATTCAAAATAAAATTATAACATCAACAGTGTTATTAATCACATTAAATGCATTGCCTCTATGACATAAACTCTAACAATCTCCCACTTGCACTGGCGTCAATCATTCATGTATCGTTTACCCATGAAAAGTGTGACTATCATACTTCTGCTGCGACAGTGTTTAAGTCAGTATGCCTGCAACATTAGAACCTTTTGTTGCTTTGTAGATATGTATATCTTCTCTGTGAACAATTTCACAGAAGAAATTATATTTCTTAAATATATATATTTAGATCGATAATAAGATTAAGGTTTCTAGACTTGATCAATAGCTCCATTGTTATCACAATGTAAATTATTGGATCAACAATGGATTACGTTCAATAATGAACTTATTAATCCAAACATGTTCTTTATTAGAATTATGTTGTAATATATATATGAATGTTGTGAATATGCTTTTATTAGTTCTATGTTTAGTCCCACATCATGGGAATAAGCTAAAGATCAGCTCCAAAAGCCTATATATAAAGGAGCCAATGTAATAGAAAGAATAGACATCTGAATGAATAGAAATGTGCTCTCTACCTTATTTCTTCTGTTTTGTGTTCATTTTATAACACGTTATCAGCACGAAGCTCTATTAGAGCTATTGTTTGAAATATTCTAGATCTATATTTATGGATCTATCATGTAAGTTATTTTTTTCATATAGATCTACATATATGAACTTGTTGTATCTTCTGCTTAGATGTGATCCATACTTCTAGATCACTTTTCTTTTTCAATTTTTATAGATCTAGATTCTATTTTAGTGGATCTAAACTTTTTAGATCTAATTAATTTTTAACTTAGTGGTTTTTAGATATCAACCTATTCATATTTGATATGGTATTATGGTATACCAAATATTTTTTTTAGGAAGATCCATTCATTTTCTTTTTATAGTATTATATATGGATCTTTTACCTCATACGCCATACATAAAACATCTTCATTTGCTACTTTATCTCTTCAATAACAGAGAAGCCATTGCTAATAGGTATGCATATATGTAAATAGCAAGCTGCTTGTTAGCCAACATATGTATTAATGTAGCCATTATTTTTGTTATGTAACATGGTGTATGGCTCCTTGACGATTTGTAATGTTTCATTATTGTAAGAAATTCATTATAAATGTATAAAGAAAGACTTGCAGATTTGGATATATTTTTTATGATTCTGTGTCGTAATATATTCAATTTATTACATCCATGATTACGGTCCTATTCTATTTTACGAGATCTGAATATTTTTTTATGATATAACATTTCTACAGTTTCATCGTTTTGTCTGTTCGTTAATTTATTAATTCGTTTTGATAATTATAGAACATGTATACTGATATGTGAATATTGTTTAATTAAGCATCTGCAATTATTATTTTTGTGTAGTTCACAAAAATGTCGAACACTGAAATCCATTTACAATCTCAATGCTTAGAGAGTACCATTAAAAATGGTAATAATATGTCCCAGCAGGACAAAGCAAAGGCCCTGATATTTTTAAGAGGTCATATCCACGATAATCTAAAATCGGAATATTTAACTAAAAAAAAGGATCCTCTCTACTTATGGAACTCCCTGAAGGAGCATTATGACCAATAGAAGACGGTCATACTTCCAAACACAAAGCAAGAGTCGTTGAACCTGAAGTTCACATGCAAATGACATGAAGCTCACATGATCTAAAGTCCATATACAAATTCTTTCAAATAAGGAACCTGAAGTTCATATGCAAACAAGGAACCTGAAGTTCATATGCAAACAAGGAACCCAAAGTTCATATTCCAACGAGAAACATGAAATAAAGCATAAAAGCATATAATTTCATTTAATATTTGCATATAGAAAATGACTGTAAAAGGAAAGGATTTGAAAAATCAATGAAAGGAAAAAATTCAACAGAAAGGAAAAAGCCTTATATTCCAACTTTATGCTACATGTAATCTCTTGAAGAAACTTATTATTGGAAGAGATCATTATATTTATAATAAATACTATTTTCTTGAAGAAAAATAGTAAAATGACTCTCATATGTGGAAAAAAGGGGCACTTTCTAGAAAAGTTACTTCAATTTGAAATATATAATAACAATATAGGAATTATGATAAAACTTGAAGTTTTATTATAGTCATTTTGGAGCATAATATATTTCTAGAAGAAATATTTCATTGTTTCTTAGGAAAACATTTATAAAGAAAATATGCATCCTGAAGATCATATTGAGTTAAGATCTAAATATTGATCTTAATTCTGCACACCGGAAGTGAATGCAAAAACTATTTTTGTCATTACATGGAAATTTTAGAACCTGCAGTTTATAAAAAGGCAAGAAGCAATTTTGATATAAAAAGAAAGATCTAAAAGATCTTTATATGAGTTGTATAATTAAAAAAAAAACGTAATTTTTATGTTTGTGAATTTTATGTATAAATTTACAAGTTTTTCAAATCATTCATATTGAAGAATGAGAAAAAAAATTGAATATGAGATATGCAGTTTATTTTTGTTTATAGTTGTGAATTTTATGTACAGATCGGTAAATGTTTGAACCATTCATGTTAGAGAATGTAAAATGTTGATTATGTGATTGATAAATATATTATATTACCTTATTGTCATAAATGCATTGAATGTTAGAGAATGCATTGTTATGATAATATATTATATTACCTTATTGTAATAAATGCATTGAATGCATTAGTTATTGTTAGTTAATTGATGTATGTTTGTATTTGGAATATGAATAAACTTACGTATTATTATTCGATGTATTTATATAGTAATAACTAATGTTATGGAAGAAAGGATAGTACCACAACCTGAAGTTGTGCAAAGAAAATATTTATACTGGAAGTTGTATGACTCAAAGTCTTGGACCTGAAGTCTTGCATTATATATATAAACATTTTTGATAAAGTATACAAGTTTGAAATCTTGTCAATTAGCAAAAATGTAAAATCTTCTAAATTAAAAGTATGTTAAAAGATTGAGAACCAGAAGTTCATCATAAATCTGTAAAATTGATATGCATATGTATGTGTATATATATATGCATAGGAACTCGAAGTTCCTCAATCAATGAATTTGAAATACTTCATAATTTAAAGGCCTGAAGCTTTATTCAAACCGTATGAAATAATAACATTACACTTCTTAGTTAAATCATATGAGACAATAATAAAGCATCCAAAGATTGCACAATTTTCAAATTGAGTTGTATCTTGCTTATATATTTATATTTACATATCGTATTGAAGAATAAATTTTAACAACTTGAAGTTGTTATATATTTTATTTGAACCAGAAGTTCAACATAGTAGAACCAGAAGTTCAATACAGTGGAACCAAAAGTTCAATACAGTGGAATCATAAGTTCAATACAGTTGAACCAGAAATTCAATACAGTTTAACAAACTTGAAATCGTTTATATATTATTTGAACTAGAAGTTCAATATAGATAAACAACTTGAAGTTGTTCATATATTTCATTTGAACCAGAAGTTCAATACAGTTCCAAATCGGATATTTTGGATATTATGATACGATATTTAAGATTCACATTGATATTGCTTGATAAGCAAAAATTAATGATTGGAAACTTATGAACAATTTGTTCTAAAGTAAGTAACTCGAATGAGAAAGAATATGCAAATAAATTACATATGTAATACGTGGACGCACGTATATACACATATATGCGAAAAAATTATTAACAACCTAAAGTTGTCATGAGCTCATATTATAAATCATGCATATATTATATTTCAAAAAGTCGATTGACATCAATATTGAATGACTTGAAGTCATGTGCATATTCAAATGATAGAAAATTCCTCCAAGTCATCGGATCAATGAAAGGGAATAAGTAATGCAATATGAATGCATCTTATTAATTAATAAGAGCATTATCCTCCTACAATTGAAATACATCTAATGTATTTGCTAGCTATGATGCTATAATGGATCAAAAATGAATCCAAAGTAGGTTTATTATTTAAAGTGACAATGTTTGTCAACATTGAGGGGGAGGATAAAGGAATCATCGATGTTAAATATTTGCTAACATATAGAATTATGCAAAGTATTAAGTAACTTACATAAATTATCAATTATGTCCCTAATAGACTTTCTCCAATATACATTTGAATCCCCGAAGGATCAAAAGGTGTAAATCACAGCTGAAAATGTGGTATAAAAGTCAGTTCAAAATATCTTTGGAGTAAGTCATAAAGATGCAAAATAAAGGAGGTAAGTGTTCCTGAAGAAACACTTAAAGGTGCTTTAAAAGAAACCCATGACATGATTGTCAAAATAACCCCAGAAGTGGTTTAGGTACCTAAAGTATGATAATTTTTTGAGATCTCAATAAATCATGTATAGAACTGACAGAAAATAATCATCGATGATAAATTAATAAATAATAAAGCGCTTACATTTATGAATGGATTAAAATCCCATATTAGAGAGAAACATGACTGGACATCATGAAATTCTCCTAAATAAGATATATGGACTTGTAGTCCATAAGATATGAACCTATAGTTCATAAGATAAAAATAGAAATATATATAATGACAAAAACACACGGAAGTTACTGAAGCACCATAGAGTGTCTACAACATGGTAAGTGTCATGAGCATTGTATTTTTAGAGAAAATTGAATTGATTAAGTGGTGAAAGTGTTTAAAACACTTACAATACCCTTAAGGTATAAACGATGAAAGTATACAAATTCTAGAAGAATTTGAATAACTTTGGTAGTGATAAAGAGCAAGAAATGTAGATTACAACATTCTTTTAAGTATTGTTGTGATGAAAATATTGAAATAATTCATGATGAGTAGATCACTTCCTGCTTTCAAGAATTGTTGTAGTGAAACTCTTAATACCCATTGAAGTGGTAGTTGCGATATGCAAAAATTATTATAATATATAAGTTCCTGAAGAACATAAAGAATACAAAGAACATATCCGATAGATTATAGCATTCTTCTAAGTATTGTTATAATGAAAATCTTGATATACTTCAAGATGAGTAGATTACTTCCTGCTTAGTGTTGTTGTAATGAAAGTTGTCTCACTCATCAAAAGTGTATTACAATATTCAAGCCCGATTGAAACAGAAAATTATAATCACCTGAAGTGTATTCATAAATGAATATTAGTATCATACAAATCACAAAAGGGAGGCGTTTTAAATAAGAAAGCATGCCTGAAGCATGGAAATGCACATGAAGTTTTAAAAGAAAAACTTCATTAAGAAGTTTTTGTAAGCAATTTGAGTTATTGAAAGAAGAATACGAATTCAGAGAAAATTATTAAATCAGGGGGAGCATCCATAAGTATGATATAATGCACTCTTTTTCCTTAACTAAGTTTTTCCCCACTGGGTTTTCTTAGTAAGGTTTTAATGAGGTATGGGTCATGATCCAGAAGTATCAACCCAAAAGTAACATACAAAAATAAGTTATAATGTACTCTTTTTCCTTATTTAAGATTTTTCCCACTGAGTTTTTCTTATTAAAGTTTTAACGAGGCATAACATTGATCCAGAAGAATCATACTACTTTTGACGTAGTACATATGACATTGTATATTGTACTCTTTTTCCTTCACTAAGATTTTTCCCATCGGGTTTTTCTTACTAAGGTTTTAACGAGGCAACATTTTGATCCAGAAGCATCAAACATATTTTGATGCAGTAAACTATTATTTATGAAGAAGACAAGGCAGTTTGGATGGCTTAGATTCAAGTGAATTGTATCAAGTATGATAGGATGGAGCACATTTCTTCTAAATTTCTCTTCACACATGCATGAAAGGATAACAATAAAGAGGAGAGACAAATCCAGTTTCAAGAAAAGAGGGTAGATCCATTCTCAAAGGCAATTTCCAAATCAACATTGCAGAAGATGATATACAAAAATTGGCATGCGTCGACTACATCAATAGACTAATTGAATAATGAGTTATAAATAAGGGGGAGCATATAAAATTATGTTATAATGTACTCTTTTCCTTCACTAATATTTTTCCCACTAGGTTTTTGTTAGTAAGGTTTTTAATGAGGCATTATCTTGATCCTGAAGTATCAACCCTTACGGTAACATTGTAAAACATGTTACCTAAAAAGGAAATAAATTTGCACTCTTTTCCTTGTTTATGATTTTTCCCACAGGGTTTTTCATAAAAAGGTTTTTAATGAGGCATTGTTTTGATCCTGAAGCATCAAACTCTTTTGAGGAATATCATTTTAATATGATATTCATAATGTCAGACGTTGTACTCTTTTTCTCATTCAAGGCTTTTCTCATTGGGTTTTCCTGATAGAGTTTTGAAGGCAGCAGACAATAGTTGTATCGACTGAACGGATATATGCAAGCAAGATAATAATAAAGGGGAGCAATCATCATATATGTTTTAAAAGGGACAACTTCAAGTTAGCAGAGCATTCAAGTTTTTGAAGACACATATTCAAGGGGGAGTGTTGTAATATATATATATATATATATATATATATATATATATATATATATATGAATGTTGTGAATATGCTTTTATTAGTTATATGTTTAGTCCCGCATCATGGGAATAAGCTAACGATCAGCTCCAAAAGCCTATATATAAACGAGCCAATGTAATAGAAAGAATAGACATCTGAATGAATAGAAATGTCCTATATCCCTTATTTCTTCTGTTTTGTGTTCATTTTATAACAAATTAGTATTTATTCTAATTTTAAACTAGTATCTTTCACAATAAGTATTATCTTATTAATATACAATATTAAAACTATTATGTCACTCCCACTCTATTCCTTGTCCACACAAGGTATAATGGTATTTTGTGGCTTTCGAGACGTTTCGAGTTCTACTTTATTCCCAATGATATTTTAGAGAATAGTTCTCCTTTTAAAAAGGGTATTAACTTGAGCAATTAACATTTTATTCTTAGAGGATTAATATCCTTTTGCTTCTTTTGGATATTCCACAAATTAATACTTATAGATTTGAGTTCAAACTAGTCAGAGGCACGATATTTAACAAATGCCTTACATCCCAAATATTCATAAAGGACACACTAGGACGTTTCCTAATCCATATCTTATGTATTGTCTTCAGAATCATTTTAATAGGATTATTTTTAAGTATGAATGCAACTGTTTCAAGGATATAACCCAAATTTAATTGGAAGATTTGTATGACTTATCATTGATCGAGCCATATCTTATAAGGTGCGACTTATCCTTTCAGACACACCATTCCAATATGGTGTTCTAGGCGAAGTGAGTTGTGAGATAATTTCACATTCTTTAGATAGTCATTAAATTATTTTCTTAATTATTCTCCTCGATATGTTCGAAGAATCTTTATTTTCTTTCAAAATTAATCTTGAACCTCATTATTGGATTCTTTGAACTTTTCAAAGAATTCTGATTTGTGTTTCATAAGACACAATCATATCTACTGATATCATCAGTAAATGTAACGAAGTAATAAAATTTACCTCTAACTGATGTACTCATTGGTCCATATACATCATTATGTATAAGGGCTAATATATCGTTAGCCAGTTCACTGTGTCTAGTGAAAGGTGCTTAAGTCATTTTGCCTAATAAACAAGATTTGCATTCTTCATATGATTCAAAATCAAATAACCTCAAAATTTCATCATTATAGAGTTTTGATATGCATTTCTCGTTTATATGGCCTAACCGACAATGTTAAGCTATGTTGGATCAATAGATTTAATCCGTCTAATATTTATGTTATAGTCAGGCATATTAAAGTTAACGATTCATAAAATCGTTAACTAATTGCGCATTTCCATAAGATATTTCATTTAAATAAAATGAACAACAATTGTCCTTTTATTACAAATGAAATTCAAACTTGCCTTAATAAGATACATAATAACATTATTTTAAGTGGAAATTTCATAACAACAGTATTTTAATTCTTCAATTATGCTAGTAATTAGGACAAGAGGCAGCTTCCTATAGATAATACAACAACATTTTCTCTTTTTCCATTCGTAAGTTCACTTCTTATTTTGTCTGATTTCTGCTCCTTTTTGTAATTCCTGCAAATTTACATACATATATGTGATTCATATTTAGTATCTAATACTAGATATGTATAAGTAGATTATTATAAAATTTATACCTTATTTGATTGAAGTGACACTTCAACTTCCCTTTCTAGATCTTCTATTTTTGTAAAACATTTACATTTCAATTTTGTTTGAGGACAATCCTCAAATTTCGATGTTAGCCAAGAAATTTGATTTAATTCAGTTTACCCTTATTTTAATATAAATATATAACAAAAGGGAGAATCTAGTCGTTCTCCAATGGCTCACAAAAACGGATTATGTAGAAATGGCTACATAATTTGTGCACACACATAAGGAAGAACATGTAAGTATACAGCAGATACAGCGAAGCAACCCAATAATACAAGAAGGACAAAAACAAAAGGAAAGCCATAACCAAGCGAAGTCTCCGCTGTCACTTGCCAATGCTAACATAGATGACAAGGATATCAATAGTATGAAGAAAAACACAACAAACCCCTGTAGGAGTCCAAAAGTGGAAATCCAGAATCTGAAATCTGCCACATCACGGCATGCGGAAAGCCCTACTGAAAATCCAGCATGTCTAAAAATGTCCCAACTCCCGACAGCTCCACAAAGCTCCTAAGATTTCCACCTTCCAATAGAATACTGATGGGAGACCAACCTGCACCTTGTTCAAACCTGAGCCTGCAGCAGTAGAAAACAACATAATATAATAAAGGGGGTGAGGGGTAGGGATAGGTGTGAAAAGGAAAAAGGATAAGAAAAGAAAAAAGGAAACGAAGAGACTGCCTGAGCTCGTACAGCGACGCGCAGCTTTAGCCGATCCCCGCTCTTGGAGCAGACGGAACTGGCAAAATGGATAATAAACCCGCCAGCCTCCGAGAGCGAGTGCCAAGCACACCCCTAAACGGCCTACCACGAAAAGCAAAGAAGACATCGTTCCTTACCCTCCTAATAATGGTAGGAGGATCCACATGAATTTTGTCAAATATTGCCTCATTCCTGGCGCACCATATACGCCAGCAGATAAGACAAGGCATTAGGTGAAATAGAATATAGCGAAGAGATTTTCCTGAGACACCGACCCACCAAAGTCTAAGTAAATCAGAAGAGGAAGTGGCTTCACTTCGGAGTCCTACAAGATTCCCAAAGCAATTCCAAACATCGGTAGCAAAATGACTACGGAAAAACAAGTGAGTTGCAGATTCGAACTCGCATAATCCGCAAAATCTGCAACGAGACACGATTGGGATGCCAATTCTCTGAATATTCTTGTCTAGAGGTGACCCGACATACAGGGTTCTCCATATAAACAAAGAGACCTTCGAAGGAATTCTAACATCCCAAATAAAAGAGAAAGAATATAAACGTAGTGATGGGATCCTGGCCGATGCCCATGCCGCCTGAACAGAGAAAGATCCGTCATCACATCTGGCTCCACCCCCATGTGAGTTCGAAAAGGTTTTAATGGATTGCATGCCTTTCCACGTCTCATTTGCGTGGGACGGGGAACCGGAGAAATGCACGCTCGTAAGCCTGCGGTATTTAGCATGGAAGAACGTTGCCTATAAAGAATCATTCGCCCTAAACCTTTCCCACAATTTACAAGCATAAGCAGTACAGACATCCTTTGGATTTCGAAGACCCAACCCTCCCCCCCTCCTCGCATTTGGGGGCGACATATGACATCTCAAGAAATCCAATGATGTCGATTAGCGTCATCTTTTATACCCTAGAAAAAAGACGCAGCCAAAGAGCAATAAGAACGGAAGAAGGAATCAGTCAAAGTCATAGCAACAAAGACATGTGAGCCAATAGAGTCTAATACAGACTTTATTAGCATGAGTCTTCCTGCCTGAGATAGAAGAGCTGAATTCCAGTAGATTATCTTGCCCCTTTCTTTATCTGTCAAGAGATTGAAGATGGTGTTGAGCTTCCTACCTCTGTATAGAACAATACCTAGGTAAGGCAAAGGAAGGGATGCGACCTTGTAACCGGTTAAGCCTTCTATCCAAAAAGACCTTACTGGAGACCAATCTTTAGCCGGGACGAAGTAGCTTTTAGCAATGTTTACGAGTTGGTCCGAACATCGCTCATACTGCTAAATGAGGCTAAGAAGACAACGAACATAACGACAACTACCATTAGTGAAAATGATAATGTCGTATGCGAAGGATAAGGAAGAGATAAGCGGGCATCCACTAGGATTGCCAAACCTCTGGATCTGATTTGCTATCGTTAGGGAATGCAATTCACGAACGAATGTCTCCATAGGGATGACAAACAAGGAAGGTGAAAGGGGTCTCCCTGACGAAGTCCCCCTCCCTTAATGTACCCTTCTTAAGGATCAATTTTAGCAATAAATTTTAAGAATTGTTTACCATTTAATATCCATAGTAGATAATAAATAATAAAACAATAATAACTGATTTTGCAATATATTTTTTTGAAGTTGGGTTAAAACTTTATTAGGCTTTTAGCCCAAAAGCGATGCATACAATAAGGCCAACGGCCTTTGTAACATACATCAGTCATTATAACATGCCAGCTCATACGCAAATCAATTCAGCTACAACCAGAACATTCCATTTACAAATCTCCTTTGTCTTCCACTTTCGCCGCAAAACTCCATCGTCTTCCTTTTCCACCGCAAATCATGGAGGCTCAAACACCACTGTGCTGGTTCCTGGAATTCATGCCGACACATCCTTCAGATCCATTTCTGACCATCCATCGAGTTCAAGTCCCGAGCTTTCGGTTTGATTACTGATTTTAATTCGTCTTCTACTTAAAATAATGTCTGTGATTGCAAGTTTACTAACCACCTTCGCATTACTTTCCTTTGCTCCGAAAATTCGTGAATTTCTCTCTCTCCAAATCACTGCTACAGCGTATGTGACGGCCATCTTCTTCAATTTGGTTACCAAACAATTGTTGTGTGGGTGCTTGGCCAGGTATGTTGCGATTTCCTCTAGATCGTACTTCTGTGTTTGTGGGTTAACTTCTACTTTACAGTTCATCGCAATTGTCTTTGAGTATTCACATGCAAAAAACAAGTGTTCATGTGACTCCTCTGAAGCTCCACAAAGAACACAGATTCTGTCCTATGTAATCCCCCATTCGTATAATCTGTCTCTGGTTGGTAATCTTTGCATGATAGCTTTGTATGCAGTAAGAGAGTTTTTAGGACAAATGGCTTTATCCCAAATTTTTTTACTCCATTCTTTTTTTAAATGTCTGGTTCGAATGGAGTTCTAGGCTGTTTTAATTTCAAAATTCCCATTATAATTATTCCAAGCCCAAATATCGTTTTCCCTACCAGTGTAAATTGGCATTGCAGCAATTTTCTGAATTATTTCGTTGTTGCATGGAAAATGTTCACACTTCCAGGTTTGGTTGTCAATTAAAGAGTCAACAGTAGTATTAGGTGAACCATATGTAGAGTAAGTGCTCCACCCCACAATATCAATCATTGACTTACCCAGTATCCAAGGATCTTTCCACAAATGTGTTTCTCTGCCTGTAGCAAATTCACGTGTGCAACTAGCAGCTAGTTTGTCTCTTATTCTAAGGATTGCCTTCCAGTTTGGGGATGCATTATTATCCTCAGCCATGTGCCAAAAATTTTCTTTTATATATCTTTGTCTCATCCATCTAGCCCATGGGCTATTACTAGTGATTATTTTCCAACCTTGTTTGAGAGTAAAAACTTCTCGCATGTCTCTAATATTTCTTAAGCCTACTCCCCCTTCCTCCTTTGGTCTACATAAATCAGAAATTTAAATTTTGTGATATCCACCTCTCCAAATGAAATCAGCACAAACTTTTTCTATCTTATCAATAGATGCGGCTGGAATTTGGAATGTTTGAAGCCAAAAGTTAATTTTTGTGTGTATTACAGTATGCACCAGCTCAATTCTACCTGCCAAAGTTAAAGTTCTAGAACTCCATCCTTGTAACTTATCTTTAATCTTACTAGTCAGTTTAACACACTCTGTGTCCGTTATTTTGTTAGACGACAGAGGGACTCCCAAGTATTTAACAGGCAGTGATCCTTCAGTTACCCCCAGTATTTCCAAAATCACATTTTTATTAGCACAAAATTTGTTAAAGTAACACTTTGTTTTGTTATCACTCACCTTTAGACCAACAAAATTTTCCAATAGAAGAAAGTTATTCTTGATAGTTCTAGCTGCCTTTTCATTCGATTTAATGCCTATTATCAGGTCATCAGCATATAAAAGGTGGCTTATCTTAGGTTGGAAATTGTACACTGTCTGAATTAGTCTGTTGTGCTCTGACAATTCCATCTGGAGAGAAAAGTACTCCATTGCTACGGAAAACAGGTAAGGAGATAACGGATCTCCTTGTCTAATCCCCCTGTTGGATCCAATGAATCCCTTGGGGATTCCATTGATCAAAATAGAAAAAGTAGGGGTGGATATACATTCATTAATCAGCTTAACAAACTTGTTAGGAAAACCCATACTTCTTAACATATGGATTATGAAATTACGATTTATTTTGTCATATGCTTTGTGAAGGTCCACTTTCAAACATAATTTATCAGCCCCAGGTTTGTTGAAATTTCTAACAAGTTCATGTGCCAACAAAGAGTTCTCAGATATATGTCTACCTTTAATGAATGCACTCTGACACTCTGAGATGATGTCTGGTAAAATTTGTTTCATTCTGTTACATATCACCTTGCTGAGAATTTTATATAGCACATTGCAACAAGCGATCGGTCTGAATTCTTCTGGTCTGGTGGGATTTTCAACTTTTGGAATTAGACATATGAATGTGTGGTTCATTTCTTTGATTATTTTCCCTGTGCTGAATGCTTCCTGAATTGCTAGAGTTACATAATTTTTTAGGTACTCCCAGTGTTTTTTGAAGAACCCAGCCCCTACCCCATCTGGTCCTGGGCTGGAGTCTACACTAATGGATTGGAGGGCTTGCCAAACTTCATCATACAAGACTTGGCTTCTCAACATCCTCCTTCCACAAGCGTTCACAACTCGCCTGCAATGAATCACAGGTAAATTAGTATCACTTTCACCATTATACAGATTGGTAAAGTATTCAATAGTTTCTCTTTCAAGTGTTTGTTAATTTGTGCTCTAATTCCCTTGCTGATCAAACAAATGAGAGTTCTTGTTGATGTGGCTACGAATGGACATTTTGGTGTAGAAGAATTTAGTGCAATCATCCCCCTCAGTTAACCATTGAACTTTAGCTTTTTGTTTCAATTCAATAGCTTTATTTGCAAGAGCTTTTTTCAGTTCATGTTGTGTGTTGTGATATTGTCTCCAAATTGCGTCAGAGTTATCACCATTATCTATCAGCTGTAGATACATTGCACAATCATTCTGTAATTGATTGATGAGCTCCGTTTCTTTTGGCTTGCTTTTGTTCCATTCCTTTAGACATTTTTTAGCATATTTGAGCAATTGAAGAACCTTATAACCTGCACATCCATCTTGTATTTGGCAAAGATTAAAGTTAATCACATCATCATACCCATCTATATATTGCCAAGCATTAACATATCTAAAAGGTTTTCCTTGTGTGTTATTTTTCATATCCAAGAATTGAATAAGGAGCGGGCTGTGATCGCTTGTGAAAGTGGAAAGAATTTCCACTTTGATATCAGGCATTGTTATGATACATTCAGAGTTAACTAAAACTCTATCCAACTTACAAGAGATTTTTTGTTTTCACCACTTCTCCATGTATATTTCAGGCCATTGTGTACTGGTTCAAGCAGTCCAGCACCAGATATGCAGTTGTTAAACTCTCTAAGTTGATTAACCCTCAAAGGCACTCCTCCCATTTTGTATTCTTTGTTTAGAACAACATTAAAGTCCCCAGTGACAATCCAAGACTTATTGATATTCTTTGACAATGTTTTAATTTTGTGCCATAAATCATTCCTCTCCTGTGCAAAATTACTTGCATAAACCACAGTTAGAGTTATATATAAGCCCCCACTGTTTATTGCATCCATTGTAATTTACTGAGTGTCCATATTAATGATGTTTAATTGCCAAATAGATTTACACCACATCACCAGAATTCTTCCTTTGCATCCAGTTATATTGTTATTGCAAGAATCCCACTCAATGCCAAAGTTGTTAATAAAGAAATTCACATTTTCATCAGAAAACTTATTCTCCAAAATACACAAAATAGAAGGATCATACATCCTTCTGATGTTGTAGAGGTCTAATTGACGAGTATCGTTATTTAGACCCCTAACATTCCAAGAAATTATAGTCATTTGGCTTGTGATAGTCTACTCCTCAAAGTCATGTGTGAGGAGCCTACCACATCTTTCCTTTTTTTACCTTTTTGCGTGCCTGTAAATTGATTATCATATTCCTTGTTACCTTTTGTTAGTTTTCCTGGTGATGAAGTATCATTTTCTTCTTCCTCCTCCTAAGAGAGATCAATGTCTTCTAATTCTTGTAATTATTCATTGTTAGGTTCATCATGTGGTTTAGACAGAGGGGCACGTGGGGACTTCTCAGCAAGGGGAGATGCAGTTTGGTTCATTGCCTCCATTTGACTTTCCATTTGGTTTGCCTCATTAGTAATTTCAGAACCTTCAGAAGTAAGTGGTTTGTTGTAAATATTATTAGGTAGTATCACCACATCCTCTGTAGGTAAAGGTGTTTTTGTAGTAGTAAATTCACTAGTATTAGCAGCTGATGAATTATCCACTTGATGTAAATTTTTGTCTTGTAAATTAGTAACTGGGGGACTTTCAGAAGAGTTTGAATGTAGTTTATCAGTTCTAATCTGCCATACAGCAACTGACTCTGCTGCTTTTACGCATTGAACTAAATTATGACCAAAGCACTTACATTGTGTACACACTGGTGGCACATATTCGTATTCAACTCTTTGCAAGTATACATTGCCAAACCTGTCTTTCGCACGTACTTGTTTAACCAACGTTGAAGTTGCTTTAATGTTTGCAATATATATATACATACATATATATTTAATATAAATACAAATTTTGACAATCAGAATTTATTGAAATACGCTCCCACTCAAATTAACGTCCCTATATTATATATATATATATATGTGTGTGTGTGTGTGTGTGTGTGTGTGTGTTTGTGTGTGTGTGTGTGTGTGTTGGTAGTCCAAGATCTGTATCTAATCATGCCTTGAGTTAGCTTTGGCTAATCGCCCAAAACACAATCTTTTAGGTAGACATCTCATGTCGATTATATCTCTTATATAACTCTTGGATAGCATGATGAACAATTTGTTCATTTACATATTAAATATTTCATGCTTGTTGTATCTAAGTCCATAATCTTATTATGCATCCTAGTTAAGTCAGACCCAATTATACAGTTGAGCATCACATTTACTTCATCGCATACAACCAAAATAAATAGTGCATTAGTGCTTTGGAATTACCCACATTCATTGATTATGGCATTGATGAGTTTATTTATTGGAAGACACCACCAAACTTAATATTAATAATTGGTTTAAAGAGATTTTATAATTCGAGATAGCAAGTCATTTAGTGTTATATACATATTTTAAAATTAGAAGCACCAATTCAGTATACATATATTTGAGTTTATAAAACTGCATATATATATATATATGCGTGTGTGTGTGTTTGTGTGCGTCATGGACTTTTGAACATTTCATATAGTCATTATAAATTTTTATACAAATATCTTGCATATATCAGATATGCATATTTAAATAGTACAATAATATAAAATATGCACACAGGTCATATATGTGAAAAATCATGTAACAATCGTCCCTAAATAAAATTGCACTGTTCAGTATAAACAAAATGTGTATAACCCATACAGTCCGGCCCAATCTTCATAAGAACATAGCTCAGAATAAACAAAATACATACAACCTATATAGTTCGGCCCATTCTCTTGAAAATAAATTTCAGTGTTATTACAATATTCAAATTATATTCATTTACACAGGCTAAACTTGAATAATATTAATAGATGTAACATTCATAACTTGCATATCACTACATACAGGGTGAAACTTTCAAAGACATATACAAGCACAAAATTCTTGTTACAAGTATGCAGTTATCCAATTCATATAAATTACAATTTTATATTGAGAATCAATCCCTAGATTATATACATACATACATGCATGTGAAAGTGTGTGCGTGTGTACTTACCAAGTATAATACACTCATAAGGATCGTGTAATATGATGAACAATATTCAAGTATGAAGTAATAGCTAATCACAAATATAAAATAGTAAATGCAGTAAAAAGGATAAAACACACCAGGAATTTTTATACTGGTTCGAAGCACCGTCCTACGTCCAATCCCAGCCTTCTATCTGGATTTTCACTAACAACAACCTCACTTCACCCGGAGGAACAGGTATACAACACCCGAGCAGCCGAACGGGATTTCACGCCTCTATCAACACGAGGACTTCACAACCTGCCTATTACAACATTGAGGACTTCAACACTTGCCTGATCACACACAGGACTTCAACTAATACAATGGTTTTGACTTCTGCTTTGTGTTCTTGATTCAACACGGATAGTCAACAGTTTGAGTACAATCTTCCTATAATCTGATCCTCGAGTATATACTTTGAATGCGTAGATTTAAGGAAGTAGAATGCTTGTTGAATCAAATGATATTAAATTAATTCAAGGATTCAACAAGTATTTGAAATTTGGAGAGCTTTTGTTTTGCAAAGAATATGAAAATGCAATTCAGAAATTAGAGAGAATATAGAATGATTTCGGTTGTTATAAAATGATGAAATCATGATATTTATATAAGAAATAAACAGTTGTAACCATTTGTGAAAAGTTACAAACAATAGTCATGATCGTTGGTGAAGAGAAAGAGAAGCAACTCTTGGAGAAATGGAAGTGATTATTCGAAAAGTTGCCTCTGTTCGAAAACGGTCGACAGGTCAGAAACCACCGGTCGACTGGTTGAAATTAATTAAAACTTCCAGAAAATAGCCGTTGTGTGCAAAAACAGATTAACCGGTCGACTAGTCCTTTTTGGATGGTCGACCGTTTTAGTTTCTGTTTTAAAAACACAACATAGCCGGTCGACAGGTCCTTTTTGGGCGGTCGACCGTTTTATGGCTATGGACCGGAGGACATCGGTCCACAGTCTAGATCACTCTGCACTCTTTCCCGGTCGGATCCTAGACTGTTTGGGCTTTTTCTGTGACTTTTTAAATCCTTAAATATACAGATTTCAGCAACGAAGATATGATATAACTTTGTGCATTCGTGTTATACTTTGAGGATAGATTTTAACATATTTCTAACAGGAGTCAATGTAAAAACCTTATCTCTATTAAATGATCTTCATTGCACCTTTATATGTTGGCATCGATCAAAATCTTGTTCTCAACATTCTCCCACTTTTTGATTGATGACAACACCTTGGATTTTCTCCCTCTGAATATAAAGCTCCCCCTGAATTTCTGCAACATTTGTTAGTTCATAATATAAATAATCTTACCTTTTGATTCCTGCATTAACAAATGTTAACACACATATACTATTACCATGTTAATCACATAATTTGAAATGATAGTATATGTAACATGAATGATATGTATCATCATGAGAGAAAATATTTCTCCCCCTTTTCCATCGATTAAAAAGAATAAATACCATAATAAACACAGTAATCGAGAGTAGTAGGGAATACAAATAATTATAACACCTTTAGTCTAATATCCACTTTCCTCTTTTTTAAGTGGGACCTACAAAAACACAATTAAGTCCAGGGTACCCACTTCTTATGGGGTCCTAAGAGTTAGGTCTTAGGAGTCCAAACCCATACGGGTCCGGTATCCCCTTTATATATATAATTAGAATTATGATGCACAATATTTATGAACTGCTGAATATATTTGTTCCTAATAAAATTATTACTTGTTTTAGGAACCCATATTTTGATGTATTGACATTTTTCTTTTGAAAATTCATAACTGGTTTTGGCTTGGAATATAACAAACTAGAATTCTTCTTAGCTTTTACATTCTTTTTTTTGCAAGAATGACATTTCTGAGTTCCTTGTTCTTATATCCCAACCCTTGCTTATTTGATACAGACTATGAATTTTCAATAATTTTTGTCAAATTTTCTCGACCTTTGTTGAAGTTAGAAACATTTTGAGTGATGTTATCTAACTTGGTTTGTAAACCAGCCTTTTCTAGGTCTAGAATTTTGACTTTTGCCATGAGTTCATGATTTTCAGTAGTAAGAGTATCGTTTTTCTCTTTTTGAGTTTCAATTTCTTGACTCAAAAGAGATAATTGAGAATCAATATTAGATGATGATTCTTGAAGTTTTTCATGTTCTTCTTCTAATATTATCTTCTCGTCTTTTAACATATCTCGTTCAAACTCTGCTCTACTCAAATCATCTTTGGCTTGTTTGAGTTGTTGTTTTATGTCTTTAAATTTGACTATCAATTCAGCATTAGTATCAAGTATTTCATCAAATGTAGGAATTTGTACCTCATCGTCTGTTCCCATGAAACAAACGTTTGCTTGTTCATTTTCTGTATCACTTTCACTTTCTGATGAAGACGAGTCTGAATCATCCCATGTTACTGAGAATGCTCGTTTCTTTGATTTGTCCTTCTTGTATTCGAATTTGTCATTTTCTGACTTCTTCTTTTGTTCTGGACAATCGTTGTGCATGTGCCCCTTTTTGTGGCAGTTGAAACATTCTACAACGGATGATGATGGTCTATTTGATCCACTTTTCTTTTTGTTATAGCGACTTGCTTTTTGTCGTTTCAAGAATTTCTTGAAACCTTTTGCAATGAATGCCAAGTCTTTATCTTCAAAATATGATTCATCTTCGTCTTTTTCAGCATGAAATGCTACATTTTTCTTTTCTTCTTTCTGTTCTTTTCTAGCCTGCAAATTAGCTTCAAAGGACATTAGATTTCCTATAAATTCATCTAGCTTCATGATGGAAAAGTCATTAGCTTCTTCAATCGCTAATACTTTTCTTTCCCATTCACTAGTCAGAGAATGTAGGACTATTGAAACAACATCAAAATCTGAATACTTTTGTCCTAAACCAATAAGTGCCTGATGAATAGTTTGAAACCGTGAATACACATCATTAATTGTCTCATTCGGCTTCATTTTGAAACTGACTTTTCAGTATGGCTATCTTGGCTTGCTTAACCTTGTCAGTACCTTCATGGGTGGTTTTTAGTGTTTGCCAAATTTGATAAGCAGTGGTACAGATACTAACACGGTTATATTCATTTTTGGCTAATGCACAAAACAACATGTTTATTGCTTTTGCATTTACGGCTGCTGCCGTTTTCTCAGCCGCTGTCCATTCTGAATACTCAGTTGTTGGATTCACTGTTTATTTTTGAGTAGCATTCCAAGCATCATAGTTAGTAGATTGCATGTAAAAAGCCATACGTGTTGCCCAATAGCTATAGTTAAGACCATTGAAGAAAGGAGGTCTTTGTGTTGATTGACCTTCAATGTAAGTGGTGTTAGTGCTACTACTAGGGTTATTTGCCATATTACTAGAATATATCAAATAACTGTGTTACAGTTATGTGATGACCGTGCTCTGATACCAATTGAAAGCGCGTGCTTGTATACTTGCCAAGTATAATACAGTCACAAGGATCGTGTAATATGACGAACAATATTCAAGTATGAAGTAATAGCTAATCACAAATATAAAATAGTAAATGCAGTAAAAAGGATAAATCACACTAGGGATTTTTATACTGGTTCGAAGCATCGTCCTACGTCCAGTCCCAGCCTTCTATCTGGATTTTCACAAACAACAACCTCATTTCACCCGGAGGAACAGGTATACAACACCTGAGCAGCCAAACGGGATTTCACGCCTCTATCAACACGTGGACTTCACAACTTGCCTCTTACACCATGGAGGACTTCAACACTTGCCTGATCACACACAGGACTTCAACTAATACAATGGTTTTGACTTCTGTTTTGTGTTCTTGATTCAACACGGATAGTCAACAGTTTGAGTACAATCTTCATATAATCTGATCCTCGAGTATATACTTTGAATGTGTAGATTTAAGGAAGTAGAATGCTTGTTGAATCAAATGATATTAAATTGATTCAAGGATTCAACAAGTATTTGAAATTTGGAGAGCTTTTGTTTTGCAAAGAATATGAAAATGCAATTCAGAAATTAGAGAGAATATAGAATGATTTCAGTTGTTATAAAATGATGAAATCGTGATGTTTATATAAGAAATAAACAGTGGTAACCATTTGTGAAAAGTTACAAACAATAGTCATGATCGTTGGTTAAGAGAAAGAGAAGCAACTCTTGGAGAAATGGAAGTGACTATTCGAAAAGTTGCCTCTGTTCGAAAACGGTCGACAGGTCAAAAACCACCGGTCGACTGGTTGAAATTAATTAAGACTTCCATAAAATAGCCTTTGTGTGCAAAAACAGATTAACCGGTCGACTGGTCCTTTTTGGGTGGTCGACCGTTTTAGTTTCTGTTTTAAAAACACAACATAGCCGGTCTACAGGTCCTTTTTGGGCGGTCGACCGTTTTATGGTTGTGGACCGGAGCACATCGGTCCAGAGTCTAGATCACTCTGCACTCTTTCCCGGTCGGATCCTAGACTGTTTGGGCTTTTTCTGTGACTTTTCAAATCCTCAAGTATACAGATTTCAGCAACGAAGATATGATATAACTTTGTGCATTCGTGTTATACTTTGAGGATAGATTTTAACATATTTCTAACAGGAGTCAATGTAAAAACCTTATCTCTATGAAATGATCTTCATTGCACCTTTATATGTTGGCATCGATCAAAATCTTGTTCTCAACATTCTCTTCCTTTTTGATTGATGACAACACCTTGGATTTTCTCCCTCTGAATATAAAGCTCCCCCTGAATTTCTGCAACATTTGTTAGTTCATAATATAAATAATCTTACCTTTTGATTTCTGCATTAACAAATGTTAGCACACATATACTATTACCATGTTAATCACATAATTTTAAATGATAGTATACGTAACATGAATGATATGTATCATCATGAGAGAAAATATTTCTCCCTCTTTGTCATCGATTTAAAAGAATAAATACCATAATAAACACAGTAATCGAGAGTAGTAGGGAATACAAATAATTATAGCACCTTTAGTCTAATATCCACTTTCCTCTTTTTTAAGTGGGACCTACAAAAACACAATTAAGTCCAGGGTACCCACTTCTTATGGGGTCCTAAGAGTTAGGTCTTAGGAGTCCAAACCCATACGGGTCCGGTATCCCCTTTTTATATATAATTAGAATTATGATGCACAATATTTATGAACTGCTGAATATATTTGTTCCTAATAAAATTATTACTTGTTTTAGGAACCCATATTTTGATAGTCTTGACATTTTTCTTTTGAAAATTCATAACTGGTTTTGGCTTGGAATATAACAAACTAGAATTCTTCTTAGCTTTTACATTCTTCTTTTTGTAAGAATGACATTTCTGAGTTCCTTGTTCTTATATCCCAACCCTTGCTTATTTGATACAGACTGTGAATTTTCAATAATTTTTGTCAAATATTCTCGACCTTTGTTGAAGTTAGAAACGTTTTGAGTGATGTTATCTAACTTGGTTTGTAAACCAACCTTTTCTAGGTCTAGAATTTTGACTTTTGCCATGAGTTCATGATTTTCAGCAGTAAGAGTATCGTTTTTCTCTTTTTGAGTTTCAATTTCTTGACTCAAAAGAGATAATTGAGAATCAATATTAGATGATGATTCTTGAAGTTTTTCATGTTCTTCTTCTAATATTATCTTCTCGTCTTTTAACATATCTCTTTCAAACTCTGCTCTACTCAAATCAGCTTTGGCTTGTTTGAGTTGTCGTTTTATGTCTTTAAATTTGACTATCAATTCAGCATTAGTATCAAGTATTTCATCAAATGTAGGAATTTGTACCTCATTGTCTGTTCCCATGAAACAAACGTTTGCTTGTTCATTTTCTGTATCACTTTCACTTTCTGAAGAAGACGAGTCTGAATCATCCCATGTTACTGAGAATGCTCGTTTCTTTGATTTGTCCTTCTTGTATTCGAATTTGTCATTTTCTGACTTCTTCTTTTGTTCTGGACAATCGTTGTGCATGTGCCCCTTTTTGTGGCAGTTGAAACATTCTACAACGGATGATGATGGTCTATTTGATCCACTTTTCTTTTTGTTATAGCGACTTGCTTTTTGTTGTTTCAAGAATTTCTTGAAACCTTTTGCAATGAATGCCAAGTCTTTATCTTCAAAATCTGATTCATCTTCGTCTTTTTCAGCATGAAATGCTAAAATTTTCTTTTCTTCTTTCTGTTCTTTTCTAGCCTGCAAATTAGCTTCATAGGACATTAGATTTCCTATCAATTCATCTAGCTTCATGATGGAAAAGTCATTAGCTTCTTCAATCGCTAATACTTTTCTTTCCCATTCACTAGTCAGAGAATGTAGGACTTCTGAAACAACATCAAAATCTGAATACTTTTGTCCTAAACCAATAAGTGCATGATGAATATTTTGAAACCGTGAATACACATCATTAATTGTCTCATTCGGCTTCATTTTGAAATTTTGAAACTGACTTTTCAGCATGGCTATCTTGGCTTGCTTAACCTTGTTAGTACCTTCATGGGTGGTTTTTAGTGTTTGCCAAATTTGATAAGCAGTGGTACAGATACTAACACGGTTATATTCATTTTTGGCTAATGCACAAAACAACATGTTTATTGCTTTTGCATTTACGGCTGCTGCCGTTTTCTCAGCCGCTGTCCATTCTGAATACTCAATTGTTGGATTCACTATTTCTTTTTGAGTAGCATTCCAAGCATCATAGTTAGTAGATTGCATGTAAAAAGCCATACGTGTTGCCCAATAGCTATAGTTAAGACCATTGAAGAAAGGAGGTCTTTGTGTTGATTGACCTTCAATGTAAGTGGTGTTAGTGCTACTACTAGGGTTATTTGCCATATTACTAGAATATATCAAATAACTGTGTTACAGTTATGTGATGACCGTGCTCTGATACCAATTGAAAGTGCGTGCTTGTGTACTTGCCAAGTATAATACAGTCACAAGGATCGTGTAATATGACGAACAATATTCAAGTATGAAGTAATAGCTAATCACAAATATAAAATAGTAAATGCAGTAAAAAGGATAAATCACACCAGGGATTTTTATACTGGTTCGGAGCACCGTCCTACGTCCAGTCCCAGCCTTCTATCTGGATTTTCACTAACAACAACCTCATTTCACCCGGAGGAACTGGTATACAACACCTGAGCAGCCGAACGGGATTTCACGCCTCTATCAACACGAGGACTTCACAACTTGCCTCTTACACCACGGAGGACTTCAACACTTGCCTGATCACACACAGGACTTCAACTAATACAATGGTTTTGACTTCTGTTTTGTTGTAACGACCCAGATTTTTGAACAGTTTATTTTAAATATTTAGTATGGTTTTAAATATTGAATTTATAAAATAAATGGTATTTTATTCGATTATCGATTAAATAATCGAAATACAATTTAATTTGATAATTATCGAAATACGAGAACTAAACAATTTAATTCAAAAGGTAAAATTGAATCGAAACAGTTTAGATGATCAATGTATATATACGATTTAAATATGAACAATGATAATTGAAATTATTTGTTAAATTTATTTGGTTTGAATTTAAATTGATTTAAATTGGTTATTTTATATTACATTCAAATTAAATTGTATAATCAGTTTCGTTGAATTCAGAATAGTGAATAGCGTTATGATCTTATAACATCAGTCGTTAAGTTAGAATAGCGGTTCGGGACTGCTAGATATTTTAATTTATTAATTAAAATAAAAATTCAAATAAAATTTCATATCAACGTTTCATCAGCCACCCTATTTCTACCAAGCCGACCTCTTCTTTTAATTACACAGAATAGCTTCCCTCGAGCTAACAGAAATGTCCCCAACCTTCAATGCAAAGCAAACATGATGTTAATGGCTTAGTACGAATGTTCCCCAGTTCACTCCTATAAAAACCAGACCTCGCCTTCAGTTTCTTCCATCAGCTGAAACCCGAAATCAAAGTGGCCACTATTCCTTTCCTAAAACCAAAAAGTTCTTCAGCAAAGGGAATGGCCGCTCTCTCGCAACCATCCAAATCAAAATCTTCATCGATGGCCTTCCGGTAGGGTGCGGACAAATCTGGAGGTCGACCTATAGTTGTTGACGCTAAATCTGGAGTCTCGTGTTATAGATGAGGTCGGCGAGTTTACGTGCGTTTTGAAGGGTTTTATGGGCGCGATTCGAAGCAACGATGAGTGGGGGGAGGCCATCGATTTCGAACTCAACGGAAGTTTCCGTGGAGTTAAGGATCGAGTTTCTACTCGATTTGTTCAATGAAGGAATAGGGGCGCGTTGTATTTCTGGATCTAGTCTTGAGGGAAGGGCACCATGCTTCAGCACGTACTGATGAGGGCACAAGTCCAGTTCAATGTCACAGTTTAGTTCGACGGTAGGCATGCGATATTAAGCAGGAGCGATGAAATGGAAATCGCTCATTTCACTGTAGCTTGCGATGATCTTTGTTGTGAAGAAGGGATGTTCGACAGTGGATGGCGGTGAATGAGTGGGTGCGACATATTGAAGTGAGCATGAATTGAAATGGGAGAAATGCTGTTGGTAGATGGAAGAATGTATGGCTGTAGAAAAAGGAAATATAGCGAGGGTTTCAAAGCTGAAAAAAATGGATTAAGGTAATTTAATAAATTATTTAGTTAATAATTTATTTATTTAATTAGCATAGTGGTTAATGAAATTGAATAATTGTTTAATCGTTAAAAAAATAAATAAATAATCTTAGGTGCTACCGTGCTAGATAAATTCGTTCAAGAGGATTCATAGTCGCGGCATTTGTTGAACTAAACAGGATATTCGGCAGATATAAAATATCTCGGTGAGTAAATCTCACTCACCTTCTATTTATAATTATTTTTATTTCATTAAAAATAATTGTTTGTTGCTTGTGTGAATGCTTTCTGCTTGCTTTATATATATTAGTTATTTAGGCTATATATATATATTGGGTTGATTTGTTGGTTGGATTCCCGCAGTCTCATTAGCGGATGCCCGCAGTTTCATAGCGGATGATTACCCTATACGCCCCACGCTATGATTAGTGGATGACCTTCTATACCGCGATATTCTGCCACGAAGCAGAATGGGTATTATTTATGTGCTAACATCTGTGGATGCAGGAAAAACAGGTTGGAGGAATCCAACTGGATTCCTCAAAAATATATTATCTGTTTGTTTATTTGTTGCATATATATTGTTATATATGATGTGTTAGAAAAATAAATAATTCGTTGCTTTGTGTGTTTAAATATCACTGGGCTTAAGTAATGATATTTAAAAATATCGTGAAAGGATATTTGAGATTTAAAAAGGAAAAAATTCTATTTTTAAATAGAATTTGAATTTTAAATGGAATAAAAATATAAACTTGTTTTGAAAAATAAAACAAGTAGTTTCTTTATAAACGAAGTTTATAAATAGTTCTTTTATAACGAAGTTATAAATGAAGTGAAAAGAATTATCATTTGATAATTTAGAAATAGAAATACAAGTGTTTTGAAAATATGATTCAAAAGGAAATTTAAATATAGAATTTGAATTCAAAAAGAAAAGGAAATGGAAATTTGAATTCAAAAAGAAAAGGAAATAGAAAATTTGAATTTAGAATTCAAATAGAAAATCCAAGGTGGATTTGAATATAGAACTTTCAAATGGTGTTTGAATATAGAGAATTTGAAATGGAATTTCCAAATAGAATTTGAAATAGAATTTCAAAATAGAATTTTCAAAAGAGAGTTTGAAATAGAATTTGAAATATAAAAATTCAAAGAAGAATTGAATAGAATTTGAAATATAGTATTTCAAAGAAGAATTGAAATATGAAATTTGAAGTGAGATTTGAAATAGAAATTCGAGTGTTGAATTTGAACGTGGAATTGAACATAGAAATTCAAGTAGAAATTTGAATATGAGATTTCAAAATAGAATTTGAAATAAACTTTGAAAATAGAATTTCAAAGTAGAATGGGAAATGGAATTTCAAATAGGATTTCAAATAGGAAATCCAAAGGGTTTTGAAATGGGATTTGAATTCAAGTGAATTCAAAAGAATTTGAATATTAGAAATTCAAATGGTGTTAATGAATTTGAATATTAGAAATTCAAATGGTGATAAGGAATTTGAATATTAGAAATTCAAATGGGGCTGGAAACGAATTTGAATATTAGAATTCAAATGGAAAATGAAATTTGAATGTAAGAAATTCAAATTGAATTTAAATAGGATTTGATCTATGGGGTTTGAATATGGAATTCAAAGTGAGATTGGAATTTGAATCAAGGAATTCAAATAAGGCTAAAACGAAGTTGAATTCATTTTTAAGAAGTTTATAAAGTTTATATATAAATATAATTAAAACGAACTCGCCGCAGCGCTGCAGTTCGTAAAATAGCGATTCGAACTTCAATTGAGTGTACAGAACACAATTGAAGTCGAAATTCTTTGAAACAAGAAACGTCAGGACCGGTTTGATAATAGTTTTCTAATGAAAGAGAAAAATATAAATTTCGTCGTATAGATTTTGAGTTATGTCAAAAGCAAATTTTCAGAAAAACAGCGCCAGAATCGTTTTAAAACCATAATGGTTTATTTAATATTATAAAAGGATTTTAAGCAAATAAAATCCGAATTTCTATTTAGAAAATTTCAGATTTTAGTTATAAAATATATGTGAACTCAAGTGGAGTAATGAATTGATCTTTGAAACAGGAATCAGATTTTTGATTATTGAATAGAATTAACTAATTCGAATAGTAATTGGTTAATGAGATTTCGAAGGGATATTGGGATTTAAATAAGTGAATTCGATTTGAGAATTTATATTCAAAATAGAAAAGAGAACTAGAATTGAAATTGTAATTCAATTTGGTTGTGAGCAAGTTAAACATTTTATTTTGAACGTGTTATGTTCAAACAAAGAAGTGAAATAGGCAAAAAGGCTAATTAAAGAATAATTAAGCGAAACCGAATTCAAACGATTCAAAATTGAATTCAAACGAATGGATTGAGTTGAATTGAATTGAAAACAGGTAAACATGTGTAAGCAGGTTTGTTATGAAGCATATGAAGATTTTAATTTGTGTGCCCGACAAAAAGGTACATGTTTAATTCATATATGGGTTTTATGCGCCGTATCGGCAAGCCGCTTGGCTTTTCCTTTTTCTTTTTGATTAAGGAAGATACCGGGAAGCTATTTGAAATTTCCCGATGCTCCCGATACAGGGGAGGTTATGGCGAATTTTTCCGGGAATTTAAGGAGTTAGAATATTTTTAAGGTATTTTGATAATTTGAAATCATTGTATCGACGTATTGAATTCGATAGTAAAGTGAATATAAAAATCGAATGTTGTAAACACAAAGGGATAGAGATAAATGATTGGAATTGTTTTCAATTACAAATAAAGATATTTTCTAATATATAGAAAATAAAAGAAGTTAATATTTGGAAACGTTTTCCAAATGGCATAAGCGGCCGAGATGATTATTGAAAATATTTTGTTAACGAATATTGATAAGGAAATGGAGAAGAGATTTAATTAATGAAATATTAATTAAAGGGCCCAGTGATTTGTTTGATATGTTGATTGAACACTTGTTTTTATTCGATAGTTAAATCACAGACTATCGAAGTTTTTGACCATCGTTGTCAATATGGAGAGACCGGTTGGATTATTATCCGAAGAACCACTCTGTATCGGCATTAGCGTTGCGAACCAAGTATGCTGAATATATTGAAGACGGAGTGAAGTGCAAGGGCTTTTTCTATTAATAGAAATAGTGCCTTCGGTTTCGTTCAATCCCAGAACGAACGTAAATGGACGAATGTCTGACAGAGTATTTCCAATGATCAAATGGGTTGGTCTGTATAAATGTATATGGTTGCAACGGATTTATCCCTTAGCATAATATCCAGAATATTTGTGCAAACTTAACTAGTGATTAACGGATCTGACAATGTGGCATTCAAAGTAATTGTGTTATCAAGGACTGGTAAGTATGCGTAGCCTCAGGCCTCAACAACCAGGAAAGGACAAAAATCGGGCAGGCAGCATGGCTATGTGGGTCGCACCCATTAGGGTGTATAATCACCTATCTAGAGAAATTCCTTTTGTTTCTAAATCTATCGATTCTGCCCATTCGGGAAACGGTGGTTTGAGTCCAACCGTTGGTGATATACATTCGATACACTCAAGCGAAATGAGTGGTCGGTCATGTGTGGGCCGGGTTGCAAGACGTTCTTGTTGAACCCAGGTGTATTCGCCTCTAGAGATACATCATCGGAAGGTGGTTCCATACCTTGTCATGTTGGAAATCCAATCTCCAATAAGCGCCATGCGGTTTGTGATTTTATACTATATATGTAGAGCGTGAGATGCAAGCGTTCTGCTAATTGGTTATTTATTTGATGTAAACATTATTATAATATCACTAGATTTTCGTATCAAAGTGTTTTGGGTTATAGTAAGGTAAAAGCCGTCCATGTTTATGTGTGGGCTGGTCTTACTATTATCTTTTCTTTCGAAAAGAGTTTTTAAAGTTAAACAAGTGGTTGGAGTTTACTCACACCAGTCCCATGACTGACCCAGAGTTTATTTTGTTTTGTTTTCCCTAAACTCTTGGGTGCCCAAATTTGTACGGGCAGTCAAGTGTTTCAGGCTTTTACAGATACACTTGGAGGAGCTTGAAGCTGGAGGCTTCAACGTTAGTTATTTAGAGTTACTTCCGCTAAATCAAATGTTACGTGTACTCTGATGATGGTATGTATATATGTACCAAACACTTTTGTATTTCAAAAGTTATGTTATATAATATATTTTATTCGTTCCGCTGTGAGTTGTGATCTTCGTTTTTTTCTCCTATTCTAAGTTTTCTATCTTATCTATTCTCACCCTCTATCTTCTTTCTAATAATGAGTCGTATTTCTGTGTTATTTGGGTTGGACGTATGTTGTATTTAGTCAACTCCGATAGCACGGATTTGCGGGTCGTTTCATTTGTGTTCTTGATTCAACACGGATTGTCAACAGTTTGAGTACAATCTTCCTATA